>OX459100.1:3435935-3552435 GCA_949775045.1 Metridium senile
TTTTATTTGTATTTTTCATGGATACCCATGGCCGCCATTTTTAGATGTATGAATGAATAGTTGTGGTTACACTTGTGCTCAAAATTCGATTTCCCGTGGTAAACTTACCTAGGTCTAGTTACCGTGGTATTCTATTTACCGTGGTGATACCGGTTACACATAAACCGATTCCCTGTGGTAAAAATTTGACCCTGACCCTAATCTTCAATCTGGTCTACCATGCTCACAGCATGTCATTTCCTGGATTATCTAACCGAAACAATCTGATTGGTTTATTTACCTTGGGGAACAGAAAAATGTTGCTTTTGAGCTCGGGAACTTTCATGGGGAATTCTTTTGTTCTTTTTGATGTATCCATGGTTATTCACCGCGGTGAATTTACCTCGGGAAATGTCAGTTACACTACAAAAACATGTTTACCGTGGTGTTTGGGACTTTTACCGCGGTAAATGACTCCAGTGTAACCACAACTTTTGACTCATTCTCGGGAACCCAGGGGTAATCTTCTGTCGCTCGTTTCTTGCTCCCTGAAAAAATACCCCTTTGGAACGTAGTCTGTTGGCGCTTGTTCCGGAAGGCAAAATTCAAAATGGCGACCCTCAAAATTCTGACCAATCACAGATCAGCAGAAATATGATAGTTAATCGTAATTATTTAACGACTTCCTTTGAATGGTTATCTTGATTTTCATTGGTCGACCTCAGCGGGTCGACCAATCAGGAAAGAGCTGAATTTTGACTTCCGGAACAAGCTCCAAGAGACTACATTCCCAGGGGGTATTTATTCTGGGAGCGAGAAAAATGAGCGACAGAAGATTCCCAAGGATGTGTTTGACTTAGATTTAGCTGAATTAACAGTCTAATAAGAGAATTTGTTATTCACCTCAAGAAGAAGAAACTGTCAACAGAAACGAAACCATTGTCTATTGCAAGGAATGAAAATCTTTTGGTAATCTGCAGGCCTGTTACAAGATTGTCTGCAACATAATTGTGAGTCAGAGGACTTTGGTAAGTTACAGTGATGATTATGTTGCTATAGCGATGATGGAAAGGATGATGATATGCTGTTGATGGTAATCAAGGGTGGATCCAGGGGGAGGGTCCCCTGGGACCCCCCCTTTTGAAAAATCCTGGATCCGTCCTTGGTAATGATGATGATATGATGATGATCTGAGGATTAAAATGAAAATGACAATATGGTGATAATTATAATAAAAATGATGATGAGGATTCAAATGACGATAATATGATGATATTAATTATAATAAAAATGATGATGTTGATTCAATGGTGAAAATTATGATATGAAGATGATTTACAGATTATGACTTGAATCTACAAATTTGGGATAGGCCCATTTAGCATTGCGAGTATAAATCTATAGCTAGAGGATAAGGAATGTAGTAGGCAAAAAATGATGATGAGATGTTACATCAATAAGTCAACAAAAAGTATCATGCAAATTAAGCTCTTACTTCCAACATTAGTGATCAAAAACCAGAAGTAGGTGTGAGCAAGAACGACCCATGATATACTTAAAACCCTCATGCCGTTGATTGAGTTGATGGCACCAGGCGCAGACTTAGTGTCCATGATTTTCTTTGTGTTTGCTATAATGGAGAAACACTTGAAGATTTGGATGATGATATCTGCAAGACAAACAAAGGGATTCCAATCAATATTTCATTATGATTATAAATGTCATAATGACATTAATTTAACGTTGTCCACATTAAGCTGACATGTAAAAAAATGACATCATCATAAACTGGCCAATTATATATAATAATTACTTATTCTTACTTTTCTTTTTTGGTACATAGTCTGTAGAGGAGGTACCATTCATAAGTGTTTCTCTATCGTTGTGAATTGGGTCATCATTGTGTAGCAGCGATTCTTCATGATGAAGAGCTGAGCCATTTTGCTGGACTTGCATGCTTTCTTCTTTTGTCTTCATGGACAGTAAATCACTTTCCATTAAGTCAAGTATTGTTCCACCAAGGCACAAGACACATAGTATACCACAAATAATTCTGGTAAATATTCAAGAGAAAAATTGTTTTGATATATGATCTTAGCTACTCTGGTGATGATGTACGTGATAATAAACCTCTTTACATTCCTTGTTTGAAAAGTGAATGGGCTTATATCCCAGTTGTAATTGATGTAGATGAGGTAATATGATCGTCTGGGGTAGTGTAGTTTTGAGAAAGACTGATGCAGGGGTGGATGGAGGAGGGGCGGGGGTACACTGGGTGACTTTTCACCCCATGTTTTTGCCAGTTAAGTCCCGTTTTAGCAAAGAAAAGCAGGCACATTACGATCCTTGCGCTCTTGTGTCTGCCGTTATCCGCTAAAACGATACCAAAGTTCACCCCCCTTGTCAAATTTCTGGATCCGCCCCTAGCTGTGATGGTTTTGATGTCACCATCAGTCTTTCTCAAGCTAACACAAACCTGGACAACCATATCTCATCTAAATCTTCCTTGTTTGTATACCCATTTGAGATCATGGAGTGTTACCCTTTGGAGTTGATTCTTTCACATGTAAATGTTATAACACGTTTATCATAAAATAACAATTCTCAAGAGAATGCCACATGTTCTGAAATGGTCAATTTGCATACGGAAGTAAAGAGGTCTATTAAATAGTAGTAAGATAGTTAAATATGATGGTATATTAGTGGTGATGAAGATGAATGTGATTGATGGAATTGATTATCAATGATGAAAGCATCCTTTCATATGATGATATGATTGAATGATATATGATTGAATGACAGCGATGATGATGGCACCTGATGAAATTGATCATAGCTATAATGATGATGATGACAATGATAGCTATGATAATGATGCTAATAATGATGATATTGAGTGATGATAGTAATGATGATAATCATAATGGTGATGATGGTCATAATTATACAATCATGATGACAATGGTGCTGATAGTGTAAATGAAGATGGTGGTGGTGGTAATGATGGTGATGATGACGATGTTGATGGTATAGTGTTGATGGTAATCAGGATAATGATGGTGATAATAATTTCAATTATGTCGCAATGATGACTTACAGACAAATAATGGAACCAGCAGTATACTCTGATTGCTTAGCACAGTAAACTGACTTTGGATTCGGCTTGGTTGATATGAGTATATTTTTTTCAAGCCCAATGATTGCTACAAAGAACAAGAAAAATGTCATTATTATTTCCAGCCATGCACTCTCCACCAAGGGTCTTGTGAAGTTTCCTTAAACTTTTAATAGACCTTGCAATGCCACTACTTTTTCTTGTTTTGAGTTTAATACTTATTAATAAATAGTTCAACAATTCAGCCAGTTGATTGTGACTTGTGATTATATGAAATAAATTGTTTCTTTACACTGTTTCCTTCTGTAAATCAATGTCTACTAGCCTAAGTATCTTTAAAGTGCACCTGAAGCCCTTCATGATATTTTGCAAATCTGTTGTACATGAGGTGTATAATACGTGTACTTAATAGTTTTTGATGTCGACCTCTCCTTTCTGAGATATAAACATTTGAAATCTGAAAATGCAAATGTGTCAAACAGATTTGCAAAATATCATGAAGGGTGTCAGGTACACTTTAAACATGTGAGTATCATTTTCATCACATGCAGTCTATAGAGGATTAGACTACGAGTAGTCCTTCTTTTCCCTCCAGAATCAGTAATTTAAAAAAACGAGTGTTGCGGGATTCCTGTGGAGCGCGCCGGAAATACATCGTTGAGTAGGGAGAGGAAAAGAAGGGACTACAAACAACACTGTAAGAAACGAATTACCGCCCTTTTTTAACACATAGTTATCTTGTCAAAATCGTGTCATCGGGTAATCAATATCAAATGGATCATTTAGACTGCAATTAAATCCAATTAATTTTAACCAATCCTATTGGATCTGTAAAATGGCTAGGTTGTTAAACACGCGGGAAAATAGTCTCTTATTATCGCTTCGCAATGTAAACATCTATGGCGGATACACCAAAAAACCTTCCAAGAGAGGGCGAAAGCCGAAGCCACCCACAGTCGATGACTTTTGCAGAGCAAGAGCAAAATAGTTTACGGAGAGTTTGCAAAAGTTTCACATATTTCCACGGAAAATCTGTTTGACCTCCCAGGACGTTCTGGCGTTCCAAGTTGTCCACTTTCTTGGCTTCTCAAATTCTCAGATCAAATTTTTCGTTCACTTCGGTTTTAAATCTCGTATTTGATCGTCAATAATACTTTTCAATGGCGAAACAACAAGGACACAACAGCTTTGAGATTTTAGCTTCGCCAAAACAAATAGTTGGTAGATCAAGCTCTTGCCAAAACCGGTCGGCAGAACAGCGAAAACATCTTTGCCATCTAGCAAATTGATAACGGCCACTTTCTGTTCTTCTTTTAAGGATGAAACGTTTGGAAAACTTTCCAGACACTCGTTTAAAATAGCTTCATGGTCAGCCATAGTAAACTAAGTGACCGTGTGCTGGAATGTTTCACGATGACGCTTGAAAGCTCGGCGCGTTCCATTACAGCCGCTGACAGATTGATCGTTTTTAGCCAATCGGAATTTTCCGTTGTGAGAGCAACGGGTAATTCGTTTCTTACAGTGTTGTCTGTAGTCCCTTCTTTTCCTCTCCCTACTCAACGATCTATTTCTGGTGCTCTCCACAGGAATCCCGCAACACTCGGGTTTTTTTTAAATTACTGATTCTGGAGGGAAAAGAAGGACTACTCGTAGTCTAATAGAGGATATATCGATATTACATGGGCGCGTAGAGATACAACTTTTATCTTTTAGTGTTGAAAATAATGATCTTTCAACAGAGATTTTCAACATGAGAAGATAAAATGTGTATCTCCAAGTGACCATGTAATGTTTTGTTTATTAATATATAATTATCAATGAAAATAAAATAAAACTTTTTTTGACACAAGAAGTTTCCGTAAAGCTGTGTCACCATAGTGGTGATATCTTCACATGTTATTTTCACATGTTAAGATATCAATTTTTAGAAACAGAGAAATATAGGTATTTCATTGATAATTATAGAATAAATCTTAATACTACACACACCAATCATTAAAATAACACACAATATGCGTTAGGGATTTCGCACACTGATAAAAATCAGCGCCTTCTGGCGCTTAGAGCAATGATGATGTTGGTGATGTTATATTAACAACAAACAGATTAATACATACTATTAGGTGCTTAGAGATCTAAAGTTTATCTTTTTGTGTTCAATCTCAATATCTTACCAATTGAACACTCAAAGATAAGTTTCATATCTTCATTTACTCATGTATTAATCTCAATTTCTTAGAACAGCTAACCTAGGATGTCTTCTATTCCTACTGCTACGTCAAGTTCACTGCACACATTGGGCACACAGACACCCAACCGAGCTGGAAAGGTCTATAATAAAAAATAAACAACAATTAAAGACCCAAAATAAAACCAGGTAGAATGAGGCTATGTTTACAAGGTACCGGACACTTTTTTGACCGATCAAAAGATCGATCAGGACATGCTGTTTACACGGAAATGATCAATATTTTCGTTCTGTTCAGACGAGACCATTACTGGGCAATTGTAAGGTTTGTCAGTGGTTTTAACATCTGCCAATGCGCACTGGGCTGTTTATGAGCCCTACATTTACATGGTACCGGACGAATGTTTGACTGCTCAAACTGTTTACACGGTACCGATCAACTTTTTGATTCTTGACATGCACATTTCTTGCCTTATAATACAGGTTTTTTAAATACAAAATAATATATCACATGCTATCAAGAATAATCAAAGACCTTGTCTTTCCATTGGCTGTACTAAATACAAATGATTATCATTGAGGCTCAGTCTTAATTAACTTGGGTCCTTCTGTGTGTACTGGAAACCTATTGTATTCTTTAATTTGTTAGTTTTGTTCTTTGTAGTCTTTTGCTGTTTCTATTGAATTCTGATCAGTATATTGAGAAGGAGCCCTTAACTCTAAATGGGGGTATGTATATCTTATTAGACAGTTTGATGTGTAATATGGCTGGATATTTTACTTGTTAACTTGCATTTTGACTCGCCTACACATCAAACTGTTTAATATCCTATTTATTATCCAATCAAAAGATTTATGCTCAAATGCAAAATATTGTTTTACTTGAGGGCTATCTCGAGTATCTCTGGATATTTTTACTTGATCCAGTCCTACTCCTGCGATATTTTTACTTGTCTATGACTAGTTGGATAATAATACACCATACTTACTCTATATTGAAAAGCTGCCACCCTTGTAACAAGCGTATTGGCCAAGCAGTAATGAGAGGATGGAATACGCTTGCATGCACTGTAAGAACCAATCCACAAGAAATCACCTTCAAGAACACCACTGGGAACCTTTCCACTGGCATCGGCATCTACATTAAAAAAAACACAGATCTATAATGATAATGATGATAAAGATGGTGATGATAACACTGTTAATAGACGACTTTCATATATGGTCACCACTAATAATAACTTGTGAAAGTTTGAGAAAAAAACTATTAAATTTGCAAGAATTAAGCTATATAAGAGTTTAAAAAATCAGAAAAACACCAAAATGAGGCATCAAAGGCCTGATCAGAAAACAAACAAATCTCTTTGGGGGGGGGGGGGGGGGGGGGGACATTTTTTTGATGGTCTAAGCAAAAAAATACAAAATGAATATTCAATTTGAATAATCAAATCATTTATTTGTTCAAAATGTATTCATGCGTGAAGTACTGCGTTGACTGTAATTCCATTAAATTCATATCTTAATAATTTCCTCTAAATGCATTTAATAGAATAACAAACAATATAATAAAACTCATAGAACACATGCATGCTAACTATAATAGTTTGTTTGGCAGAAATTATAGAGATTTATACATTCAAAATGACAAAAGAGGAAATAAAACTATAAATGCTCATACTAGCTATAATGGTGGGATATGGAAAGAAAATTATGATAACTATTATAACATTAGTACAGTCCTATCACTTGTACGCTCAAATTGCAACTGATACATGATATCTATATATTATGTACAAATTAATAACTATAATTAAACACTTAATTAAGTAACCACATGCGCCTATATATGCATAGGGCAATTAAATATTTTAAAGAGGGTTATTTAAACTAGTACACTTTGTTTCACGGGTTAAAGCTTTGAATTAGAAAATATTAACGTTACCAATTGATAAATTTTGAAGAATTATATGCAGAAAAACACAGCCTGAGGTAGCTCATAGCAAAGTTATGCAAGACTTACACATTATGAGTTGTTGGGTATCATTCGACGTGATCAGCTTCGTAAGTGCTGCAGTACATTGTTCAGATATGTTCCTTTTGGCATAAGATATATTCCTTTTGGCAAAACTAAATGCTCGTTTTCCAAATAACTCCAACTCTCTGGTCATTCTAGGATCGGGATCATTCAGCTTTTTGATGGCGCTTGGTGTGAGCGCTTGACAACCAACCACAAGAAGACAAAGTACACAAAACACAAAATCAACGCGTTTTTCCATGATTTTTTTGTACAACAGCTGCTGTTTCTGATAGTGAAAACGTCGATTGTGATTTAGAGCAAATGATAGAACAGCACCAAGCCGAGATGTCACCTCTAACTAAATTACAATCACGAGACCCGATCGCGATTACACAACGACAATGAGTTGACAATTTTGAAACCATTACATATTAGGTTAAAAATATAACTCATTAGGGACGGGAGGTTGAAGTGAAGTTGTTCATGAAAAACTAAAATTCAGAACCTACTCTATTGACTTTTTTCGCAAACTTTTTTATTTTTATAAGCGTGAAAATGACATCTTCGAAATAAGTTCAGTTTTTGTAATATGTAATAGGTGAATAACAAAAAAATACGCAAAATTATGCAAATACCATGTAGGGTCCCCATGGGACTCCATTACATTCAACACTTACATTCAACGAAAGGAACTGGACCTAGTGACGTAGTTCGACGACACATGGACGAAGATTTCAAAATGGCGGCTGTGTCTAGTTTGACAGACGAAACAAACATAGACGAAAATAAAGTCGAAGAAACAGTAGAAAATAGTTTAGAAAGGTAAGCATTTAATAAAGTAGATTTTAGAGATTGTCTATCCCGGGTTTTACGAGATTCTGAGCTCATTTGTGATATTTTTGCAGCATTTCTGCACCCGAAGACAAAGAAAATGGCCGCTCCAGTACTAGTCACAAAAAGAAGAAAAAGAAACACAAACACCATCACAAGCACCACAAACATCATAAGCATTCAGAAGAAGATAAAGAGAGAAAACGGCGCCACAAGCATAAGCACAAACATCGGAAAACTTCAGAGTCAGAGCCGTCCGTCAAAAAGTTTAAAGTTCATGCGATAGCGGACGAATTAGAGGAGTTGGAAAAACGTAAAGCCTATCTGCAACAGCAACTTGAAAGCGATAAACAGAGCACATCAAGCCGCCATAGCTCACAAGACAGAAAAAGTGCTTCTAAGATAGAGAATAATGACGGTTCTAGGTTAAATAGGGATCAAAACAGGGAAACGAAATATGACAATGATAGAAGAAAAGAAAGAGATGAAAAACTACGTGATCGAGTTATGGCAAGGTCGCCTAATAGGAATGAGAGGCAAGGTAGAGAAAATGACCTTAAAAGAAGAGAAGAACGAAAGTCGAGATCACCAACACATCGTCGAAATGAGAGTCGACGTTCCCCTGAAAGAGACAATAAAAGACGCGATTCTATTGAGGGGTCTCGAAACCGCAGAGAGAGACAAGGTTCAACTGATAGAGACCAGAAGAGACTAGATACGTCATTAGATAGATCAAGAAATAGAAGAGAGATAACACAAACAGGAGACCAAGACCGTAACAGACAAGATTCATCATTAGATAGAAGTAATCAACTTGACAGATCACAATCAACTGACAGAGACCCCAAGAAGATAGACTCATCTGTAGAGAAAAGAGATCGCAGAGAAAGATCAGGATCTACAGATATCTTTGGCCGGTCAAAGGCATTAAAGCAACCTTCTAATAATCAAGATAGTTCACAGAAGGACAGTTTGGATGCCAAAGAAAGGACTAAAAGTAGAGAAAGATCAGGTTCTAAAGATCATAAAAGGGATGAAAGTAGAAGCAAATCGAAGGAAGGAGACAATCGTGGCAGTGGAACTTCAAGAGAAAGAAGGGACAGATCTGGATCTAGGGATCGTTTTGGTCGTTCAAAAGACATGGCTAGAACAGTAGATCAAGAAAGAGGTCAGTCACTGAACAAAGAATCTGACTCTAAGTTTAATTCTACAAGTGAAAGATCACTACCTAAAGAGAGAGAGTCAACAAGACCAGAGTCAACAGAAGACAATAAAACTAGAGACAGTTTACAAAGAACTTTATCTGATCAAGATAAAAATGATAACAAATCTAGCACGAAGGATACAAACTCTCCATCAAACTCCCATTCTAGAGACAGGGGAGCGAGATCAAGATCCCCTCCCTTGAGAAGACGGAGCAGATCCAGAGAAAATAGGAATAGGATGCCAGACAGAGTAAAGCAAAGTCGATCGCCTCGTCATAGTTTTTCTCCTCATAAAAGACCAAGATCACCACCGCATAGAAATTTTTCCCCTGGAAGAAACAAGTCGCCAGGATTTCGGCAATTTAACAGGAGAAGCAGGTCTCCTAGGCGAAGACGTAGGTCGTCAAGAAGCCGCTCGCGATCACCTAGGTCAAGGCGAGAGAGAAGAACATCAGATAGAAACAAGGGAAGGGAAGAAGGAAAAAAACAGGAGAGAGATAAACCAGAATCTAAGTAAGTTATTTCTTTTAATCGATGTATAGATAAATTAATAAATGAATGAGTGGACAAAAAAAAAACCACGAGTGAATGGATATATGGTTTGACAGCCAATTGTCCATTTATTTGTATCTAAATAGGTGAGCACAATATATATTTTTTAATTTTCTTTGTTCTAGTAATAACAATTATTGGTTGGCAAAACCATAACAAAATATGTCACTGTACATCCATCTAAAGATTTCGACTTTGATGTTTTATTGAAAGTTCTCATAAAGTTGTTATTGGAATGAAAAAAACAAAAACATTCCACAATAAAGAAGGAAAATCAAATATTGAAAAACTAAAACTTGTGTGCTGTGTTGTGTGAGCTGTCATAAAGTATGTGGGGATTGGCAGACCATGAGAGAAGTGTCAAGAGAAGCAAGACATGAAGTGGATAGGTAGTCATTTTATTTAGATATGAAAATAAGGTATTTTTTAATAAACTATTTCATACGTTTCTTTTGCAGCGATGAACTGTACAACTTTGAAATGGAATCTGAAGAAGATGAAGATGAAGTCATTGAGCGAAGACGACGGGAACGACAAGCTATCGTTAGCAAGTATACTGGCACAACTTCACAGCCTGCCTCCATAGCAACTTCAGTGACATCAAAAGCATCTGAGTCTGATAGCGACAGTAGCAGTAGTGACGAGAGCGAAGACAGTGACTCTGTTGACAAGAGAGCAACGGAGGACTTGGAGAAAGATTTAGAGTTGAGTCAGGATAAAAGAAGGAATGTTGTTGGTAAAGATGACGAAGATAGCAAGGATGGTGTTCCAGATGAGAAGCCTACAGATGGAGATGAAGAAACTGAAAAGAATGGAGACATGCTTGCGACGGATGATATGTTTTCAGAAAACTACAGTGTGAGTTTGTTTATTTTGATTTGTCAGGATTTTTTTATTAATTAAAAGTTTTAAATTAAAAGATAAAAGTTTTGACATAATAGATGAAACACTGGAAAAAGTGTTTCATCCAACATCAAATCACTGAGAAGCGGGTCTAAAAAATGAGGTACAGACAAGTTTTTTGAACTGACTTTTCAAGATGTGTAAGTGTTGATAGAAGATGAAACACTCTTCCATAGGTTTGATCTAACTTCTCAAATTCATGGATAGTTCTAGAAGAAAATCAAAGTAAAAGTTGACCAAGTTTTATGCTAGTCAAGACCACCCTAGTAGTGTTTTACACTGTTTTATAATCATTAACTAGACTCCCGTTTGGCCTGTACTCGCTGCGAGACGTAGAGACGTGGTGATCTCGTAATCCGCCAGCCGATTGTTTTATTTACTTTTTTTCACAGGTTCGAGTAGCATGACAATTACACACTACTAATCTACTCTTATAGTAAACAAACTTTGCATAATGAGATATTTTGTAATAGTGTTTACTGATATAATAGAATCATATGTTACATTTACACCAAATAACATAGCATTATCTATATATTACAGTCATCAAGTGAGCTTACAAATTCTGACAGTTTACAACAAAAACATGATAAGATCACTATGAATGATAGCACGAAGAAATTGACGAAATATACAAATTGACTTTAGAATGCCTTCTTCTATGGTCCAATACAGAATTAATATAATAAAAATAATTACTATGTTTACCATAAGAAGTCCTATTATTGGTAAGATACTGTAGTTCAAGCCTAGTTTTCTTTCGAGCACTGTTTGGTCGCCTGGCAGCTTTCCCAATCCGGCAGACATTGTTGATTCCTTCGAGGTTATCGTGTCAAAACTGTGCTTGGATTCTGCATCTTTTGTGCTCTCCCATCCATTTAAGGGATTATATTTTGTATTTGTCATGTTGTTTAGCAGTCGAGTCACATTTTCAGTAAGTTTAGTCAGTAAACTTATTTGATTCCCATAATTTCCAATAATATTCCTATAGATTTCTTTGATCAGATGGCGAAATGACCTGTTCCGAAATATACGCTCGAAACCATCTTTTAGTGTGGGTCTATCGCCAACGGCGTGTGTATTTGTATGAAGATCGAGCGTTGGAAATACTTCTCTTGCTTTTCTAGCCATGTTTTGAGCAACGTAGCTTTAAATAGTGAGTCGAGGTAAACCAGCGGTACACATTACGTAATGCAAACGTGGTTGCCGATTTGTGATTGGTTTAAAATTCAACAGTGACGAAAAAAATAACCACGAAACGGACTGCATTTTATACCTCGCTTGCTGACGCAGCGAGTAATTATTCATGAATTTTAGAATGTATTCTACAACAATTTAAAACCCACCCTAATACATGTATTTGTGGTTTTGCCATTAGAGCCCAGGTGGCCAGCTAATGATGAAGGTTGATTCAGCTAAAGAAAACCCTAACCTTACTGACAACTGGGACGATGCTGAGGGATATTACCGTAAGTTTTGTAATACACACTTTCATAATCTGTTCTTCATTATGTGGTTCCAATCCAATTCAGCCTTATCCTTGATTTTAAATTATATTTGAAACACAAGTGCTTTAGGGTTTCCAAATAGAATAAAAAAACTCAAGCAAACCATAAAAAACGCGCAAAAGTATGACCACATTTAATGTATTCGCATACTTCTATGCACAGGAGTTTGTACTTTAAACAGACACATTTGATGTAAAGTTGTTTGACTTTACCGATTAAGGTGTGTAAAAACTTGTTTCGCAGCATAAAGTCTGTGCATAGAAGTATGCGAATATATTAAAAGTGGTCATACTTAAATTGTGCATCATGCTGTAACAATAGAAAACACATTTGTATTTACTTTGAATTGAAGCTACCCCTGTACAAATGCACCTTTTTTCAAATAGTACAGCGGTGCTAGATAACATGAACAAATGAGCCTTTTGTCAAATAGTCCAGCAGTACTAGATAACATGAAACTGGTCTATTTGTTCCAGGTGTGCGTCTTAGTGAGTTGTTGGACAAGAGGTACAGCGTGTATGGATTTTCTGGTAGTGGTGTGTTCAGTAATGTCATCAGAGCAAGAGATCAAGCCAGGGGCTCACAAGATGTGGTCATCAAGATCATCAGGAACAATGAAATGATGTGAGTATCTAGTGCTAGCTTTTATCATAAATAAATATATTTGGTATTATATATTATTATTATCATTGTTATAATTATAGTCACCATTACCACCACCATCCTCATTATTAGCATCATCATCATCATTACCACCATCATCATTATTACCACCATCATCATCATTACCACCATCATCTTCATCACCAGCATCAGCATTATCATTACCACTGTCATCATCATCATTACCAGCATTATCATCACCGCCAGTATCATCATTATCACCACCGCCAGTATCATCATTATCACCATCACCATCACCATCATTATCATTATCATTATCATTATAACATTCATAACCATCATTATCATCAACCAGTATTATCAGTATCATCATCATCATAACCACCACCATCACTATAATCATCATCATTTTCACTTCATCACAATCATTATCAACAACATCTTCATCATCATCATTCTCACATCGCCATCGCCATCACCATGATCACCATAATTATCATTGCTACAACCACCACCATGATCATGATCATCACAATCATTATCAACAACATTGTCATCATCATCATTGTCCCATCACCATCATAATCACCATGATCACCAGCATTACCATTGCCACCACCACCACCACAATCATAATCACTGCCTTTGTCGACATCATCATCATCATCATCATCATAATGATTATTGTTATCTATATTAATAATATTATTCTTGTCCACATAGGCACAAGACTGGTCTCAAGGAGTTAGAATTCCTCAAAAAGCTTAATGATGCAGACCCTGATGACAAGTACCACTGCTTGAGATTGTTCAGGCATTTCTTCCACAAGAACCATTTATGTCTGGTCTTTGAATCTCTAAGGTATTGGAAATGAATCACCAACAATATTGATATACTGCGCTTTTCGGTTGAGCTTGGAACTGCTAAAGTTTTATCTGTTAGTTTAAACGATGAAACTATGCACTTATGAGGTCATAACACAATGTTGTCAAGGCTAAGCTCATACATTGTTAGGTGGCAAAATTTCATAAAATTCACTGACAGTCTGGAATTTAAAATTAACTGTATCCTTGATTTCACCAATCAGAAATCAAGTACATGAAATTTTGCCACCCAACAACATTGAACCTAGCCATGACAACATTGTGTTATGACCTGATAAGACATACATGTAGTTTCTTTATTTAAACTAACCAATAAAACTTTAGCAGTTCCAAGCTCAACCGAAAAGCGCAGTAGTTTACTACAAAATGTTTAGTATAATGGTGGTATTGTTTTAAAAATTATTTAGCAAAATTGTAATTTACCTCAAGTTAACCATTTATATCTGGTCTTGTAGTCTCTAAGGTATAAGAAATAATCCACCAACTGTAATGATATCATTTACTACAATAAATATTGTAATGATCATACAACCTTGGCTTTTAGATCAGTGACAAAAACGTTTTACTTTTTATGATGTCTTTGAGACTTATTTTTTCTGCAAAACCAACAAAATACCTGTGTTTGTTTTTCAGCATGAACCTAAGAGAAGTATTGAAGAAATATGGTCAAAATGTAGGCCTTCACATCAAAGCTGTCAGGTCCTACAGTCAACAGTTGTTCTTGTCATTAAAGTTGATGAAACGCACAGGAATAATACATGCAGATATAAAACCTGATAATATCCTGGTAGGTTATCAGTATTGGTTTGTGTGTTTTCAATATGTATGTATTTGTGTTTGTCCTTGTTTGTTTTTCCTATTGTTTCTCTGTTAGTGTTTTTTCTTTTTCTGTTTGTTTGTTATTTTATTGTTGTTTCTTGTTTTGTGTTTGTTTTTGTTTTTCTTGTTGTTTCTCTGTTAGTTTTTGTGTGTTTGTTTATTTGTTTGTTTTATTGTTTCTTGTTAGTTTTTCTGATGATTTGTTTGGTTGCTTGATTTTCTCACAATTGTACACTTCCTTTTCATGCAGGTGAATGATTCTAAGTTAATGATCAAACTTTGTGACTTTGGTTCAGCCTCGTTCTCTCAGGACTTTGATATCACACCTTATTTGGTCAGTAGGTTTTACAGAGCACCAGAAATCAGTAAGTACTTTGCTTCTCTTATTCATTTGATAGAATTTAAAATAGGCAATATCCCATTTATTTAATTCATTGATTCTTTCATTCATTTTTTCATTCAATCATTCATTCATTCATTCATTCATTCATTCATTCATTCATTCATTCATTCATTCATTTATTGATTCATTCATTTACTCATTCATTTGTTCATTCATTCATTTATTCATTTATCCATTCATTTATTCATTGAATCATTCATTTATTCATCCATTTATTTATTGAATCATTCATTTATTCATCTATCCATTCATTTATTCATTGAATCATTCATTTATTCATCTATCCATTCATTTATTCATTGAATCATTCTTTTAATCATCTATCCATTCATTTATTCATTGAATCATTCATTTATTCATCTATCCATTCATTTATTCATTGAATCATTCATTTATTCATTGAATCATTCATTTATTCATTGAATCATTCATTTATTCATTGAATCATTCATTTATTCATCTATCCATTCATTTATTCATTGAATCATTCATTTATTCATTGAATCATTCATTTATTCATCCATTTATTCATTTATTCATTGAATCATTCCTCCATTCTTTCATATTGGCGATAGCATAGGAAGATACTTTAAACAAAAACTTAGTTTCTCTGTACTGACTTGAAAGTTCTCTGTCTAATAGTCATAGGCTCCAAGTATGATTATGCCCTGGATCTGTGGGCCGTTGGCTGTACTATCTACGAAGTGTACACTGGTAAGATCATGTTTCCTGGCAAGACTAACAACGAGATGTTAAAACTCATGATGGATTTCAAAGGCAAGATACCTAACAAGATGATTCGTAAAGGAATGTTGAAGGATAAACACTTTGATGATAGCTGCAACTTTTTGTACCACGAGGTGGATAAAGTTACACAAAGGGTAAGAAGGCGTTTGATTGATTAGTAATACGGTGGTAACTCTATTAAGCAGTCACCCTTGGGACTTTCCATTTCCATTTCCATTTCTGTATTCCTTTAATTTGCTGAGTCTGTAATTTATTTTGTCATTAATGTACATTTTAAGTCATTCATTCATTTATTAAATAATTCATTTGTTTATCACACTGTCAATACATTCACTATTTGGCTCACTCTTACATACATTCAACTGAATCGGTATATTTTGTTCTTAATCTTTCCCAGGAAAAAGTGACCGTTATAAGCTCCATCAACCCAAACAAGGAGATCACAGAATCCTTGCTTGGTTTCCAGAAGCTTGATGAAGTTCATAAGCGTAAGGTCCATCAACTGAAAGATCTCCTGGACAAAATCCTGATGCTTGATCCAGCAAAACGACTGTCACTTAACGAGGCCCTTACTCATCCATTTATCACGGAAAAGATTTAACACTTCATGGACTTAGATGGACACGTGAACAATACCAGGCATGATTTTAAAATCATTTTATGACTCTTTGATACTCCTTAAGCCTCCGGTCAAACGGCAACAACTATCATGTGCGTTTGACCACCAACTATCATGCGCTATCATGGACTATCATGGACTATCATAGAGTTTGAACATGTTCAAATTTCACATGATAGTTTTTGCCGTTTGACTGTGCGAATGATAGTGGATGATAGTTGAGACGCCTTCAACTATCATCAACTATCATAGCCGTTTGACCTACGCTTTAATTTACTAGCATTTATAGTTGTTGCCATTCAACAAGATACAATGTATAGTTCAAGCTCCATTCTAAATGTCTCAGGCTCAGAACGTTTGCTGTTTGACAACAAGACATCTTCCTAGGGTTTATTATGTCTGTTTTTAGCTTAGCCCTAAAACAATGCTGATGTTTTCTCTAATATCTCTGGAATGTTTCATTTTTGAAGGGGTATTTTACTGAACTATGCATTGAAATACTTGATTTTTATTTTTGCCTTTTGTGGGATGTGTTACATAAAAAGTTGCCTATACTTACATTGTACAGTAGTCAAACACAGATGCTCTCCAGGAGTTTAAGTGTATAAATACCAATACCTAGTTCCTAAGTGGTCCTTTAATTTGTATAAAGTTGAGTGAATTTATTGTTTCTTCTAACCTTCTTGGGGAAGCAGTTTTTAAGTTGCTTTTTGTGTAGTACATCCCACTTATATCGTAAAAGTGAATCACAACCCGCTTTAATCATACCTAGTAAGAGTTTTTTTTTCTTCAAGAAAGTGGAGTTGGTAAGTAAATAATGCTGGATGATTTGTTGTTCTCAACAAACTAAGTAGTTGGTAAGATTCTCTAGCGTACACCAGAAATTATTAAGTAAGTTGCACATGTTTTAAACTGTTGTATAATCTTTGAATTGTATACATTTGACCAGTCATATAATTATACATGTAGTTAGTTTACCAACTTCTAAAGCACATGACTAAGTATGCTGTTGAAAATCAATGTTAGTAGATCATGCAATCAATTAGTACATACATTTTACATCTGTATTAATCTTTTTGGCTTAAAGAGTAGTATTGCCATCAAAAATATACAATTTGTGAATCATTACTCCTAATTATATTGATGAAGTACATTTGCAGTGCAGTAATGTTATGTCACAAGTTGCACAATTCTGTTGCTTGCAAAACTGTACTTAACTAAATTTTTGGTATCCCATCCTCATGTGATATAGCTGCATTTTCATGATTTTAAAATCAGCCAGTAGTATTTTGTTAGTATTTTTCTTTTCATGTAGAAAACCCATGTTTAAAATTGTTTGATTTAGTTCTGATTTTGTTGTTATTTTCAATACAATTTATTTTCAATTATCAAGAATGCTAGAGATCTGATATAACCATAGATTATTCGATATAGTCTTTAAATAAATTGAATTTCATGACTAGCATTCCAAGTATATGATTTCAAACATTGTATTCTAGTGTAATGCAATGATATCTGCCATTTTATTACAATACCAGTATATGTTTTCTACTACAATGTAGCTGATTTGCATGCTTCACTAATCATATTCTTGTGTAACATGGCATTTTCAACACTAAGTGATTTTTTAACCAGGTTTCATGAACTGACACAAGACAGACACAAGTTATGTATAATTTGTGCAAATGAAGTGTTAGTTGGATATGTGTGTAGTCTCCGGAAGGACTTTTCACCGATGCACAACCGAGATGTGGCCTGTGATGAGTTATGGATATGAGCTTGAGATCATTACATGTAAATGTATCAGCTACACCATTTTGCTGTTATTTTGGTCCATGTTCTAATCCCAAAGGCATTTTGTGGGACTTAACTCACTTAATTCACCCAGGCTGCATCTCGATTGTGCATTGGTGAATTAGTGTTGGTGTCTGACGTTGTGATGTTGTGAGCAAAATCTTCAACAGATGGATATGACTGGGATGTATCATCCTGTCATCCTTCTTTCTTTCCTTTACTCCAAATTAAAGATGACCTGCTAAAGTTGACAGACATGAACACCAGTCTTTCTCAAGACTACACATTCAACACAACTACCATATGAACCTGGGTTCAAACTATTCACTCATTCTGAATTGCAAGTTGTACACAAATAAGTTAAAACTACAGTAAAAACCCACATAAATGAATGTCAGCTACTTGGTGCCTTATTGACAATCTATCATCTGAATCAACTGATTCTTTTATGCTGGCTTTTACTGTACACCATGTAAATCAGGATTGATATAATCTATTCATTGTAGTAACTATTGATGCGATATATATGTATCTAGCTTTGTGCTGTGAGTCATATCACTATTGGCAGTTGTTCTTTTAACAGGACGTCTCTGACTGTCTCCAATAAAGTACTTTTGTCCTTGGCAAACTCAGGGTAATATATTGTCTTAATTCTACTCTCAATCATAAATATAGAAGATACTGGTACTAAGGATGCTGCATTTTTGATGTCATAGAAACGTAATTCTCATTTTGAAGCTTTTGAAGACATCTATTTCAAATTTAAATTTTCACTGCCCTTCTGTGTCTTGTTTATGAATGAGGGATTCCTCTTCACTGCCTTACACTTCAAAATTTGTTTTGGAAACAAACCCATTGATTTTAGATGCTGTTTGTGGGAAGATTGAAGATGCAAAGTGACAAGAAAAACTGAAGAGAACAAGAAGAGAGAAGATGAGAGGAGAAGAAAAGAGAACAGACAAGGAGAGAAGAGGAGAGAACAGAAGAGAATAGAAGAGGAGAGAGAGAGAAGAGCACAGAAGTGTGCAGAGGAAATGAGAAGAGATGTGGTCAGAACCCCTACAGTGGTGGAACTTGGGGATGTCCCTTCAGGCACCCGACACCCCCCTAGCTCCGCAATTACCCCTATTTTATTTAAGACATTTAGGGACCGAACACCCCTTCACACCTTAAGAGCCCTTCATTTGCAATTGGGACACCCGCCCCTGCCCTACCGTAACCAATTGTACATATTGTTGACAATGTTTTCCTGTCTTTTTTGTTGGACTTGAAATGAACCTGAAAGACCTGCACATCAAACTGGAGAGGTTGCAATGGACGTACTGGCAAATGTAGATGTTTATACATGTATTGCTATTATGCATCTACATAGCAATCATGATGGTAAAAAGAATATGATCTTGCTTACACTGACATGTACAAAGTACTTTTTTCTTGAAAAACTCTTCATTTTTTTTCTTCGTCAATGTAATCATTACCATCATAATTTACATCACCACCATCATTGTCTTTGTTGCTATCATTAACATCGCCACCACCATCATCACAAGCATACCACCTCCATCATCATCATTAACAACACCACCATCATCATCATACACAACACCATCACCATCATCACATTATCATCATCAGCAGCAGCAGTGGCATTTTAAACAAATATTTTTCTCACCATCATCACAAGCTCCTTCATCATCATTAACAACACCACCATCATCATCATACACATCACCATCACCATCATCACATTATCAGCAGCAGCTGCATTTTTAACAAATACTTTTCTCAAACAGGATATTCATTGTCAGAAACCAAACTGTGTATTTCATCATGTTTTATTACTTTTCTGCAGGTCAAAGGCTACATCAACAACAATTGAAGGTACCAATCAGAAGCTACAGTTGTACTAACATATTCTTTCTCAGGAATTATATATATGACACTAGATGTATACTCATTGGATAAATATTACTGAAAACTTAAAATAAAGTTTTTTGTTTGCTTGAAAGTGCATGCTTTATAGAGCAAATGCAGTTAAACCATGATATACAAAAGAAAGTATACTAACAAATAGTGGTTATTTTTATTATCGCTCAACCATAACGTCTTGAGACGAAAGAGTAATTAATACACAAGAAACCTCATTATCCTTTGTTTTATTATTTATTCTGGGTGATTAGTAGCAACAATTAGTCACTAAATAGTGACTATTTGTTAGAATTTACTTGATATAATTTATGGTTATGCTGCATTTGCTCTAAGTAAATAAATTATTATAAATTTGTGTTTTTTAAAACATTAACATGTGTATGAGGGGCTATAGCCAGGGTAAAAAGACAACTTACATGAAGATCATCGGGATCACATTGTATTTATACTGATAGAGTGATTTTCATTTGACTGTGAAAGAAAAATGACTATTTAGTTCATACTTGTTGGTAAAGAACAAAAGAAAACAATAGATTCACAGTGTAGTAACAACTATTAATTTGCCAATTCTTTCACGGTCATATGAAAACCACTCTAAGAAAATGCTTTACTTTTTCCATAATACAAACTTCTTGGTCTCACCATTCATAATCTGAAAATTTAAGATGACAACAAGTGGTAAATGTGGCTTAATGTGTTATTCTGGCGGAGACAACTGAAGGTTCATATTCAGTGATGAATATTCTATCTTAATGCTAGCTTCACTTTTGTTCTCCATAGGTTAGTGATGATGGTCTATGAAGTCCAATAAACCCAGAAAGATCATACATTGTACAGATGCTGCCGATAGATGCATGCATGCATGAATAGAGAGATCTTCATTAAATCAATGTATATTGCATCAAAGTGTTAAATAAACAATTTAAATGAAACTTACAACTTGTGTCAATACTTTTTCCATTTTTTATTTGTATATTTATTTATTATTTGTATATTTGTTTGTTTGTTTGTTTGTTTATTTGATTGTTTAGAGAGGTTTTCAAAAACCTGTGAAACAAAGTGTATTAGTTAAAGTGTAATAGTCAAATAACAACAAAAGAACACAATGGAATTAGAGTGCATTTAAAGAGTAATGCACTAAAGAGTGTTTCATGGGTTAATGAAAACCACTCTATCTATTTATCGATTTATTTACTTATTGTTATATTTTTTATGTTAGAGTAGACGCACTAAATCCGTGACATATAATTAGTACTAATTAGTAGAGTACAAACACTAAAAGTGTGCAATACTTTGTACTATTTACCACTAATTAGTGTTGATTAAACAATAGTCTGGGAAATTATCTCAGAAATATAAAACTGAATAAATGAATCTAAAATCTTTTTTTTGTTACATTAGAGTTAAATTATTTGGGATCCCTGTGGTCGAACTCCGCCGTACAAAATACTGGGTTCCAGTTGTTTTTCCCGCCACCAGACAAGTTCAGCGAAATCACCATCTCGTGTCATCCACATCAGCTCTCTGCTTGTAGCTTGAATTTCTCTAAAATAGCTACTTAAAATACACTAAAATGTCGACAACACGAAGGAGAAAGGCAGGTGAGACTAGAAGCATCAGCTATTGTAGCTTTAAGACATTTATTTTCGCCAAAAAGATGAGAAAAACATGTGTGAATGTCTTCTGTTTTGTTTGACAAACTTCGTTGCAATGCAATGGCGAATTCTGTCGGCTTGGCAGAGCTATTTTGAGATGAGAACTAGGAGTTTGGTTCTTATTAATGCAATGTTGGTTGTTGTATTTAAGTTGTATGTGTTTATGTTGTATTTAATTATTAAACACAATAAATTGGACGTTTTTCCCGAATATTTGCGAACATACAACCGAATAATAAATTATTGGTTGTTTAAAGTTTATTGTTGTATCCATCTGTGTTGCACTGGAAGGAATTTCATTTTAATATGTGGAAGTAAATAATATTGTGCAATGTTAGTTATTTTTTTAATTTTATTTGTATTTATTTACCTATTTATTTTTCCATTCATTCATATATTTGTTTGTTTATTCATTTCCTTACTCATTTCTTTGTTCATTCATTTATTTATTATTCATTATTCCTTCATTCCTTCAATCTTTTTCTATTTGTTTATTCATTCTTTTATTTATTTATTTACTTACTTATTCATTCATTTATTGTTATTCATTCCTTATTTCATTCATTCATTCATTCATTCATTCATTTGTTTATTCGATAGGTAATATAATGAAATTTGTAAAACCGAAAAAATGTAAACTTAACTTTACTAGTAAAGTAAAGTCAACATTTTTTTACGGTGTTACAAATTATTTCAATATATTACCTATCATTTATATCAAACTCAATAACCTATACTAGTTTACTTGCTAGTTTCCATTTGTTTATTCATTTATTTGTTTATTCATCTGCTCTGTTTGGTAAAGATTTTCACATTTTCCACCTCTAAAAGGGAATTAAAGGAAAACTCTGCACAATGCAGCTCATGCTCATCATGAACATTGCACAAATTTACTTCAAACCGGTTTTAAATTGTTATAACCTGTTTGAATTACAATGCATGTAATAAAATGATGTTGCAATGTCATCATAAATTTGCATTCATGCTTGATAGAATATTGTGCAGGCCTGTACAGAGGTTTATTTTATTTGAAAACCCTTCCAAGTAGTCTATCATACATACACCCTTTCCGAGAAAGTTTGTCACCCGTGAAAAGCACACAAGCTAGTGGCGCAAAGGATCATGGATCAGTTCATAAACTAAATGTGCATTCGGAATGCCTTTCTTGTTGTTTGATAAGTCAAAACGGTCATTTCTCAATAACATATTGACAAGTGTAGCAATGTGACCATGAAATCCCTGCGTTCTAATAAAGTATATATAGGTAACCCATAATCCCCTGCGCTATTAGCTTGTAGGCTGTTCACTTCACGGGTGACAAAGTTTCTTGGAAAGGGTGTATATGACGACTATTGTTGTTGACTTGCTTGCCTCTTATACATGTGAAAACTCTATTGCATCCCAACATGAACATGAGGCTAACTAGTCAATCCATCCTATATAACCAGCCCAAGACGCACAA
Source organism: Metridium senile (assembly GCA_949775045.1). Taxonomy (NCBI): domain Eukaryota; kingdom Metazoa; phylum Cnidaria; class Anthozoa; order Actiniaria; family Metridiidae; genus Metridium; species Metridium senile. The sequence goes on from OX459100.1 coordinate 3,459,170, forward strand.
GATGTCACTGACACACAACCAAAAAAGGTGAAAAAAGAGCCGGTCACTTCTGATACCAACGGCACAAACAACAACACCTCGATTGTGACGCCCACATGGGAGTACGAGTCAGGCAAGAATAAATGGACGAAGTATACATTTGACCAGAATAAGTTGCTTAGTGATGGTCTGAAAGATGGGAAGGACTCAATTGAGATTACCCAGAACAAGTCTACAGTGGCTATCATGTTTGATAGGATGGTACAGAGGAATGTGAAGTCTGGCTTTGAGAAGAGAGTTAGGTGTCTGTCTCAAGATGATGATAAAGAATGTAAGAAAACTGTTACTATTGTATGATAATAACATCATTATTATCATCATTGTCATTATCAATATCATAATCACTATTATAATTGAAGCACAATCATAATCATCATTGATAAATACATATGAAGCAAAACATTGATAAATTATAGAGAGCAAACCATTGAATAGTTGACGTGGCCTAACTTAGATAAGTAAATAAATATTAATGTTGATGTCACATAAATTTGAAATCATATGAAAACTGTTCATTATTTCCGGGGGAGAATTACAAAATTTTAGGCCTTTTTGTTCTTGTAAATTTTTGTTGATTGTAATTTGAGGAACTCCCTGATTTGCTTGACCGTTAGTTTGGCGGCTTATATTATTTTAGGTGATGTCAACTAAATATCAAACTAGCTTTACTAAATTTATCTAACTATTAAAAGGTTTGACTTATAGAGGATATTACATGGGCGCACAGAGATATGAATTTTATCTTCGAGTGTTGATAAGATATCCCACGAGTGAGCGCAGCGAATGAGTGGGATATCTTTTCAACACGAGAAGATAAAATTCATATCTCCAAGCGCACATGTAATGTTCTGTTTATTATATAACAGATTGAAGAAAAAAAAATTGTTTTTGAAAGTTGATTGGTTGAGAGTGATATCACACATGTGCGATATCAATGATATCTTCATGACTGGGATAGGCTTTTTATCTAGTTGATATCACTCGGTATACCACTATATGTTATATAATAATCTAATTTATCTTTTATTGTTATTGTAATTAGATGTTTGGCAGATAAAGGAAAGCAAGGACAAGTGGACCACGTACCCACAAAGTATAGTGTTCCTACTAGAAGCAGCTAAAACACATGACATGGCTAGTGTAACATGGACTGTCAACGAGAAAGAGGTCACTGTAGATCTCACTAAACTAATACAGTCAAAAGCTGGAGTTAAAACAGGCAAGAAAGTAAGAAGAATTCAAGCTGATGAAGCAGGTAGGTTTATAATACTATGAATTTTTTTTCTTTAGTATAATGATTATGATTATGTTGTGATGATGATGATGATGTGATGATGGTAATGGTGATGATGCTGTTGTTAATGATACTTCTGATTATGATAGTAATGTTCACTGATGATAATGGTAATGTTGTTGGTCATAATGGTGATGATGATGATGCTGCTGATGATGGTAATGTTGTTGGTCATAATGGTGGTGTTGATGATGATGCTGGTAATGGTGATGATGCTGTTGATAATGATACTTCTGATGATGATAGTAATGTTCACTGATGATGATGATAATGTTGTTGGTCATAATGGTGGTGATGATGATGATGATGGTAATTGATGCTGCTGCTGCTGCTACTGCTGCTGGTGATAATTCTGATGGTGATAATGGTAGTAAGGGTCAATGATGATGACAATGATGATAATGATGAAAATGGTGATAATGATCGTGATGATGATGATTATGGGCCAAATTTGAAAAAAGCGTTTATCTGTTACACTCTCTAAAGCTAAAGTTAAAATTAGTTTTATAATAAATTATTATCATCATAGCATTAACAATGAGACAAATATAATTCCCTCTATACATAAATGTACATGTAAACTTAAAACTCAGATCCCCCACCAGCACCAATCCCTGATAAACCCAAACCAGCTGCAAAGGCCAAATCAGGACCAGTAGCTAAGAAAGTCAAGAGAGAAGCAGACCCTACACCAGCAGAAGAAGCACCAAACATTTTTTATGTCTGGTTTATTATGTCTGTTTTTAGCTTAGCCCTAAAACAATGCTGATGTTTTCTCTAATATCTCTGGAATGTTTCATTTTTGAAGGGGTATTTTACTGAACTATGCATTGAAATACTTGATTTTTATTTTTGCCTTTTGTGGGATGTGTTACATAAAAAGTTGCCTATACTTACATTGTACAGTAGTCAAACACAGATGCTCTCCAGGAGTTTAAGTGTATAAATACCAATACCTAGTTCCTAAGTGGTCCTTTAATTTGTATAAAGTTGAGTGAATTTATTGTTTCTTCTAACCTTCTTGGGGAAGCAGTTTTTAAGTTGCTTTTTGTGTAGTACATCCCACTTATATCGTAAAAGTGAATCACAACCCGCTTTAATCATACCTAGTAAGAGTTTTTTTTTCTTCAAGAAAGTGGAGTTGGTAAGTAAATAATGCTGGATGATTTGTTGTTCTCAACAAACTAAGTAGTTGGTAAGATTCTCTAGCGTACACCAGAAATTATTAAGTAAGTTGCACATGTTTTAAACTGTTGTATAATCTTTGAATTGTATACATTTGACCAGTCATATAATTATACATGTAGTTAGTTTACCAACTTCTAAAGCACATGACTAAGTATGCTGTTGAAAATCAATGTTAGTAGATCATGCAATCAATTAGTACATACATTTTACATCTGTATTAATCTTTTTGGCTTAAAGAGTAGTATTGCCATCAAAAATATACAATTTGTGAATCATTACTCCTAATTATATTGATGAAGTACATTTGCAGTGCAGTAATGTTATGTCACAAGTTGCACAATTCTGTTGCTTGCAAAACTGTACTTAACTAAATTTTTGGTATCCCATCCTCATGTGATATAGCTGCATTTTCATGATTTTAAAATCAGCCAGTAGTATTTTGTTAGTATTTTTCTTTTCATGTAGAAAACCCATGTTTAAAATTGTTTGATTTAGTTCTGATTTTGTTGTTATTTTCAATACAATTTATTTTCAATTATCAAGAATGCTAGAGATCTGATATAACCATAGATTATTCGATATAGTCTTTAAATAAATTGAATTTCATGACTAGCATTCCAAGTATATGATTTCAAACATTGTATTCTAGTGTAATGCAATGATATCTGCCATTTTATTACAATACCAGTATATGTTTTCTACTACAATGTAGCTGATTTGCATGCTTCACTAATCATATTCTTGTGTAACATGGCATTTTCAACACTAAGTGATTTTTTAACCAGGTTTCATGAACTGACACAAGACAGACACAAGTTATGTATAATTTGTGCAAATGAAGTGTTAGTTGGATATGTGTGTAGTCTCCGGAAGGACTTTTCACCGATGCACAACCGAGATGTGGCCTGTGATGAGTTATGGATATGAGCTTGAGATCATTACATGTAAATGTATCAGCTACACCATTTTGCTGTTATTTTGGTCCATGTTCTAATCCCAAAGGCATTTTGTGGGACTTAACTCACTTAATTCACCCAGGCTGCATCTCGATTGTGCATTGGTGAGTTAGTGTTGGTGTCTGACGTTGTGATGTTGTGAGCAAAATCTTCAACAGATGGATATGACTGGGATGTATCATCCTGTCATCCTTCTTTCTTTCCTTTACTCCAAATTAAAGATGACCTGCTAAAGTTGACAGACATGAACACCAGTCTTTCTCAAGACTACACATTCAACACAACTACCATATGAACCTGGGTTCAAACTATTCACTCATTCTGAATTGCAAGTTGTACACAAATAAGTTAAAACTACAGTAAAAACCCACATAAATGAATGTCAGCTACTTGGTGCCTTATTGACAATCTATCATCTGAATCAACTGATTCTTTTATGCTGGCTTTTACTGTACACCATGTAAATCAGGATTGATATAATCTATTCATTGTAGTAACTATTGATGCGATATATATGTATCTAGCTTTGTGCTGTGAGTCATATCACTATTGGCAGTTGTTCTTTTAACAGGACGTCTCTGACTGTCTCCAATAAAGTACTTTTGTCCTTGGCAAACTCAGGGTAATATATTGTCTTAATTCTACTCTCAATCATAAATATAGAAGATACTGGTACTAAGGATGCTGCATTTTTGATGTCATAGAAACGTAATTCTCATTTTGAAGCTTTTGAAGACATCTATTTCAAATTTAAATTTTCACTGCCCTTCTGTGTCTTGTTTATGAATGAGGGATTCCTCTTCACTGCCTTACACTTCAAAATTTGTTTTGGAAACAAACCCATTGATTTTAGATGCTGTTTGTGGGAAGATTGAAGATGCAAAGTGACAAGAAAAACTGAAGAGAACAAGAAGAGAGAAGATGAGAGGAGAAGAAAAGAGAACAGACAAGGAGAGAAGAGGAGAGAACAGAAGAGAATAGAAGAGGAGAGAGAGAGAAGAGCACAGAAGTGTGCAGAGGAAATGAGAAGAGATGTGGTCAGAACCCCTACAGTGGTGGAACTTGGGGATGTCCCTTCAGGCACCCGACACCCCCCTAGCTCCGCAATTACCCCTATTTTATTTAAGACATTTAGGGACCGAACACCCCTTCACACCTTAAGAGCCCTTCATTTGCAATTGGGACACCCGCCCCTGCCCTACCGTAACCAATTGTACATATTGTTGACAATGTTTTCCTGTCTTTTTTGTTGGACTTGAAATGAACCTGAAAGACCTGCACATCAAACTGGAGAGGTTGCAATGGACGTACTGGCAAATGTAGATGTTTATACATGTATTGCTATTATGCATCTACATAGCAATCATGATGGTAAAAAGAATATGATCTTGCTTACACTGACATGTACAAAGTACTTTTTTCTTGAAAAACTCTTCATTTTTTTTCTTCGTCAATGTAATCATTACCATCATAATTTACATCACCACCATCATTGTCTTTGTTGCTATCATTAACATCGCCACCACCATCATCACAAGCATACCACCTCCATCATCATCATTAACAACACCACCATCATCATCATACACAACACCATCACCATCATCACATTATCATCATCAGCAGCAGCAGTGGCATTTTAAACAAATATTTTTCTCACCATCATCACAAGCTCCTTCATCATCATTAACAACACCACCATCATCATCATACACATCACCATCACCATCATCACATTATCAGCAGCAGCTGCATTTTTAACAAATACTTTTCTCAAACAGGATATTCATTGTCAGAAACCAAACTGTGTATTTCATCATGTTTTATTACTTTTCTGCAGGTCAAAGGCTACATCAACAACAATTGAAGGTACCAATCAGAAGCTACAGTTGTACTAACATATTCTTTCTCAGGAATTATATATATGACACTAGATGTATACTCATTGGATAAATATTACTGAAAACTTAAAATAAAGTTTTTTGTTTGCTTGAAAGTGCATGCTTTATAGAGCAAATGCAGTTAAACCATGATATACAAAAGAAAGTATACTAACAAATAGTGGTTATTTTTATTATCGCTCAACCATAACGTCTTGAGACGAAAGAGTAATTAATACACAAGAAACCTCATTATCCTTTGTTTTATTATTTATTCTGGGTGATTAGTAGCAACAATTAGTCACTAAATAGTGACTATTTGTTAGAATTTACTTGATATAATTTATGGTTATGCTGCATTTGCTCTAAGTAAATAAATTATTATAAATTTGTGTTTTTTAAAACATTAACATGTGTATGAGGGGCTATAGCCAGGGTAAAAAGACAACTTACATGAAGATCATCGGGATCACATTGTATTTATACTGATAGAGTGATTTTCATTTGACTGTGAAAGAAAAATGACTATTTAGTTCATACTTGTTGGTAAAGAACAAAAGAAAACAATAGATTCACAGTGTAGTAACAACTATTAATTTGCCAATTCTTTCACGGTCATATGAAAACCACTCTAAGAAAATGCTTTACTTTTTCCATAATACAAACTTCTTGGTCTCACCATTCATAATCTGAAAATTTAAGATGACAACAAGTGGTAAATGTGGCTTAATGTGTTATTCTGGCGGAGACAACTGAAGGTTCATATTCAGTGATGAATATTCTATCTTAATGCTAGCTTCACTTTTGTTCTCCATAGGTTAGTGATGATGGTCTATGAAGTCCAATAAACCCAGAAAGATCATACATTGTACAGATGCTGCCGATAGATGCATGCATGCATGAATAGAGAGATCTTCATTAAATCAATGTATATTGCATCAAAGTGTTAAATAAACAATTTAAATGAAACTTACAACTTGTGTCAATACTTTTTCCATTTTTTATTTGTATATTTATTTATTATTTGTATATTTGTTTGTTTGTTTGTTTGTTTATTTGATTGTTTAGAGAGGTTTTCAAAAACCTGTGAAACAAAGTGTATTAGTTAAAGTGTAATAGTCAAATAACAACAAAAGAACACAATGGAATTAGAGTGCATTTAAAGAGTAATGCACTAAAGAGTGTTTCATGGGTTAATGAAAACCACTCTATCTATTTATCGATTTATTTACTTATTGTTATATTTTTTATGTTAGAGTAGACGCACTAAATCCGTGACATATAATTAGTACTAATTAGTAGAGTACAAACACTAAAAGTGTGCAATACTTTGTACTATTTACCACTAATTAGTGTTGATTAAACAATAGTCTGGGAAATTATCTCAGAAATATAAAACTGAATAAATGAATCTAAAATCTTTTTTTTGTTACATTAGAGTTAAATTATTTGGGATCCCTGTGGTCGAACTCCGCCGTACAAAATACTGGGTTCCAGTTGTTTTTCCCGCCACCAGACAAGTTCAGCGAAATCACCATCTCGTGTCATCCACATCAGCTCTCTGCTTGTAGCTTGAATTTCTCTAAAATAGCTACTTAAAATACACTAAAATGTCGACAACACGAAGGAGAAAGGCAGGTGAGACTAGAAGCATCAGCTATTGTAGCTTTAAGACATTTATTTTCGCCAAAAAGATGAGAAAAACATGTGTGAATGTCTTCTGTTTTGTTTGACAAACTTCGTTGCAATGCAATGGCGAATTCTGTCGGCTTGGCAGAGCTATTTTGAGATGAGAACTAGGAGTTTGGTTCTTATTAATGCAATGTTGGTTGTTGTATTTAAGTTGTATGTGTTTATGTTGTATTTAATTATTAAACACAATAAATTGGACGTTTTTCCCGAATATTTGCGAACATACAACCGAATAATAAATTATTGGTTGTTTAAAGTTTATTGTTGTATCCATCTGTGTTGCACTGGAAGGAATTTCATTTTAATATGTGGAAGTAAATAATATTGTGCAATGTTAGTTATTTTTTTAATTTTATTTGTATTTATTTACCTATTTATTTTTCCATTCATTCATATATTTGTTTGTTTATTCATTTCCTTACTCATTTCTTTGTTCATTCATTTATTTATTATTCATTATTCCTTCATTCCTTCAATCTTTTTCTATTTGTTTATTCATTCTTTTATTTATTTATTTACTTACTTATTCATTCATTTATTGTTATTCATTCCTTATTTCATTCATTCATTCATTCATTCATTCATTTGTTTATTCGATAGGTAATATAATGAAATTTGTAAAACCGAAAAAATGTAAACTTAACTTTACTAGTAAAGTAAAGTCAACATTTTTTTACGGTGTTACAAATTATTTCAATATATTACCTATCATTTATATCAAACTCAATAACCTATACTAGTTTACTTGCTAGTTTCCATTTGTTTATTCATTTATTTGTTTATTCATCTGCTCTGTTTGGTAAAGATTTTCACATTTTCCACCTCTAAAAGGGAATTAAAGGAAAACTCTGCACAATGCAGCTCATGCTCATCATGAACATTGCACAAATTTACTTCAAACCGGTTTTAAATTGTTATAACCTGTTTGAATTACAATGCATGTAATAAAATGATGTTGCAATGTCATCATAAATTTGCATTCATGCTTGATAGAATATTGTGCAGGCCTGTACAGAGGTTTATTTTATTTGAAAACCCTTCCAAGTAGTCTATCATACATACACCCTTTCCGAGAAAGTTTGTCACCCGTGAAAAGCACACAAGCTAGTGGCGCAAAGGATCATGGATCAGTTCATAAACTAAATGTGCATTCGGAATGCCTTTCTTGTTGTTTGATAAGTCAAAACGGTCATTTCTCAATAACATATTGACAAGTGTAGCAATGTGACCATGAAATCCCTGCGTTCTAATAAAGTATATATAGGTAACCCATAATCCCCTGCGCTATTAGCTTGTAGGCTGTTCACTTCACGGGTGACAAAGTTTCTTGGAAAGGGTGTATATGACGACTATTGTTGTTGACTTGCTTGCCTCTTATACATGTGAAAACTCTATTGCATCCCAACATGAACATGAGGCTAACTAGTCAATCCATCCTATATAACCAGCCCAAGACGCACAAGATGTCACTGACACACAACCAAAAAAGGTGAAAAAAGAGCCGGTCACTTCTGATACCAACGGCACAAACAACAACACCTCGATTGTGACGCCCACATGGGAGTACGAGTCAGGCAAGAATAAATGGACGAAGTATACATTTGACCAGAATAAGTTGCTTAGTGATGGTCTGAAAGATGGGAAGGACTCAATTGAGATTACCCAGAACAAGTCTACAGTGGCTATCATGTTTGATAGGATGGTACAGAGGAATGTGAAGTCTGGCTTTGAGAAGAGAGTTAGGTGTCTGTCTCAAGATGATGATAAAGAATGTAAGAAAACTGTTACTATTGTATGATAATAACATCATTATTATCATCATTGTCATTATCAATATCATAATCACTATTATAATTGAAGCACAATCATAATCATCATTGATAAATACATATGAAGCAAAACATTGATAAATTATAGAGAGCAAACCATTGAATAGTTGACGTGGCCTAACTTAGATAAGTAAATAAATATTAATGTTGATGTCACATAAATTTGAAATCATATGAAAACTGTTCATTATTTCCGGGGGAGAATTACAAAATTTTAGGCCTTTTTGTTCTTGTAAATTTTTGTTGATTGTAATTTGAGGAACTCCCTGATTTGCTTGACCGTTAGTTTGGCGGCTTATATTATTTTAGGTGATGTCAACTAAATATCAAACTAGCTTTACTAAATTTATCTAACTATTAAAAGGTTTGACTTATAGAGGATATTACATGGGCGCACAGAGATATGAATTTTATCTTCGAGTGTTGATAAGATATCCCACGAGTGAGCGCAGCGAATGAGTGGGATATCTTTTCAACACGAGAAGATAAAATTCATATCTCCAAGCGCACATGTAATGTTCTGTTTATTATATAACAGATTGAAGAAAAAAAAATTGTTTTTGAAAGTTGATTGGTTGAGAGTGATATCACACATGTGCGATATCAATGATATCTTCATGACTGGGATAGGCTTTTTATCTAGTTGATATCACTCGGTATACCACTATATGTTATATAATAATCTAATTTATCTTTTATTGTTATTGTAATTAGATGTTTGGCAGATAAAGGAAAGCAAGGACAAGTGGACCACGTACCCACAAAGTATAGTGTTCCTACTAGAAGCAGCTAAAACACATGACATGGCTAGTGTAACATGGACTGTCAACGAGAAAGAGGTCACTGTAGATCTCACTAAACTAATACAGTCAAAAGCTGGAGTTAAAACAGGCAAGAAAGTAAGAAGAATTCAAGCTGATGAAGCAGGTAGGTTTATAATACTATGAATTTTTTTTCTTTAGTATAATGATTATGATTATGTTGTGATGATGATGATGATGTGATGATGGTAATGGTGATGATGCTGTTGTTAATGATACTTCTGATTATGATAGTAATGTTCACTGATGATAATGGTAATGTTGTTGGTCATAATGGTGATGATGATGATGCTGCTGATGATGGTAATGTTGTTGGTCATAATGGTGGTGTTGATGATGATGCTGGTAATGGTGATGATGCTGTTGATAATGATACTTCTGATGATGATAGTAATGTTCACTGATGATGATGATAATGTTGTTGGTCATAATGGTGGTGATGATGATGATGATGGTAATTGATGCTGCTGCTGCTGCTACTGCTGCTGGTGATAATTCTGATGGTGATAATGGTAGTAAGGGTCAATGATGATGACAATGATGATAATGATGAAAATGGTGATAATGATCGTGATGATGATGATTATGGGCCAAATTTGAAAAAAGCGTTTATCTGTTACACTCTCTAAAGCTAAAGTTAAAATTAGTTTTATAATAAATTATTATCATCATAGCATTAACAATGAGACAAATATAATTCCCTCTATACATAAATGTACATGTAAACTTAAAACTCAGATCCCCCACCAGCACCAATCCCTGATAAACCCAAACCAGCTGCAAAGGCCAAATCAGGACCAGTAGCTAAGAAAGTCAAGAGAGAAGCAGACCCTACACCAGCAGAAGAAGCACCAAACATGAAGTCATTAGTGTTCAAAGGCAAAGCACCTGTTGATTCTCACTGCCCTATTAAAGACAAGGTATGTGAGATCTTTGACAAAAGTAGTTGGTATAATGCTAGTTCCTTATCTCTTAGTGACTGAATAACAGTGGTACCTCTATTAAGCGGTCACCCATTAAGCGGTCACCCTCTATTAGGCGGCCACAATAAAAAGTCCCAAATCTATTCCTATACCTATTCTATACCTCTATTCAGCGGCCAACCTCTATTACTTTGGAAAGTCCCGAGGGTGACCTCTTAATAGAGGTACCACTGTAATTATTTTAAAGATAACAAAATATTTCCACCCCCATGAAATGATAATGTATTGCTAGGTCAACCATAAAGCACCAAACAATGACTCCCCCCTCCCCCCCCCCCCCCCCCCTCCCCTCAACATTGAGAAAGGGGGATGATGGGGAAGTGTCCATTATTTCAGCTTCGAAAAAAATATATTGTGAAATCACATAGTTAATTAATCACATATTCCAGTCAATATCAAGAAGTTATAATATTTTGTTTCTATTTATAATGCTGTTATTTTTGCTATAGACACATGTATTTTGTGAAGGCTCTGATATATGGGATACGATGCTAAATCAGGTATATTGTAATCAAGATTTTATTGATGAAAATGATGCCCATAGTAAAGATTGTGATGATAAGATAAAGATAATGGCAGTCGTAGTGATGACTATAACATTGTGATGATAAGAGTCGTAGTGATGACTATAAGATTGTGATGATAAGATGAAGATAATGGCAGTCGTAGTGATGACTATAACATTGTGATGATAAGAGTCGTAGTGATGACTATAAGATTGTGATGATAAGATGAAGATAATGACAGTCGTAGTGATGACTATATGATGATAAAAAGAATAATGATGATAGTGGTGATGATGATGATTATAACCATGATGTTGATGATAATGATGTTCTTGAAGATGATGATGATGATAGATGTTATAATCATGACAATGGTGCCTAAAATGATATTAATGTTGATGATGATAGTGATAATGATTATGATGATGGTGATAATGATGATGATGGTGGTGGTGGAAATAAAGAGAATGATGATAGCGTGATGATGATGATAAAAATGAAAAATATAAAAATGATGATGATGATGGTAGCTGTTATAATGACAATTGTGCTTAATATTGATGGTGATAATTGCTATGGTAATGCTGCTGCTAATAATGATGATGATTACTATGGTGAAGATGACACTAATGATGATGATGATGTTTTTAGACCAATGTACAGCACAACAACAACAAGTATTATCTGATCCAGTTACTTGAAGATGATGTCACTAAGAAATACTATGTATGGATGAGATGGGGGAGAGGTGAGTGTCTTCTAAGGTGCTGTTACACAATGCAGTTTTCTCAGCAACTTCTCTCACAATGCCTTTGCTACACAAGTTGCTAAAAAATGTTTATACAAACAGACAAATAATTCATATTATTTATCTTATAAGTTACAAACTATATGATTTATTGTTGTTGGTTATAGTTGGGTTTAATGGACAGAACTCTCTAAACACATGTGGTGCCAACCTTGATGAAGCAAAGCACATCTTTACTAAGAAGTTCTGTGACAAGACAAAGAATGACTGGGAGGATAGACAAAGCTTTGAGAAAGTCCCTGGAAAGTATGACCTGCTCATCATGGACTACAAGGCTGAACAAGAGAAAGATGAGGTAAATGATATTTTGTTGCTTGCTTGCTTGCTTGCTTGCTTGCTTGCTTGCTTGCTTGCTTGCTTGCTTGCTTGCTTGCTTGCTTGCTTGCTTGCTTGCTTGCTTGCTTGCTTGCTTGCTTGCTTGCTTGCTTGCTTGCTTGCTTGCTTGCTTGCTTGCTTGCTTGCTTGCTTGCTTGCTTGCTTGCTTGCTTGCTTGCTTGCTTGCTTGCTTGCTTGCTTGCTTGCTTGCTTGCTTGCTTGCTTCTGCATCTGCAATCTTGTTTTCTCTCTTTTTGTAGAGCAAAGTATTAGCTTATCAAAGCAGTTTCAATCATGCATTGGCTCACAATCATTTACTCGCAACTGGCTGTAAAATGTGCTGTTAAATGCATGAGATAACTATTGAATAGTTGATAACTAATTGCCTCCTAAATACTTGTTGTTTGGTGGGTTTATGGTGTGCAATCTATTGTATTTATTTTATTTAGGTTGATGCTGTAAAAGTAAAGGATGAGAAGCCAATAGTTGAGCCCAGTAAACTAGACACAAGGATTCAAACATTGATAGAGTTAATATGTAATATACAAGCCATGGAGGAAGTGCTGAAGGAGATGAAATATGACACAAATAAAGCTCCTCTAGGTAAATAAAAAAACAAATATTCGACGGAGTGAATGGCAAACGAAGATTGCATAGCCTAAGGAATTGTGTTTACGCATACAACATACCCATATAGTGTCTTTCTGGTATGCTAAGCACAATTTTAAGCTCTTTTATATATAAGAATGGCATTGTGTAGTAAATTTACAAACAATACATAAATCATCATTTTCATTAAAAAAATGAAGGAATTATTTATATCAATGGATGGATAAGTGAACAGATGAATAAATAAATAAATAAATAAATGAATAAATAAATAGATGAATAAATAAATACATTGACAAATGAGGGAATGGGTGAATCGATGAAAGAATGAATAAATAAATTGATGAAAAATTGATGGATAAGTGAATGGATGAATAAATGAATAAATAAATGCATTGTAAATGAATAAATAAATGCATTGACAAATGAGGGAATATATGAATCGATGAAAGAATGAATAAATGAATGAATGTATAAATGCATTGACAAATGATTTAATATATGAATCGATGAATATAAATAAATTCATGGATAAGTGAATATATGAATTGATGAAAGAATGAATGAATAAATTGATGGATAAGTGAATGGATGAATAAATAAATGAATAAATAAATGCATATATAAGTGAATAGCAAAATGAATGAGTAAATGAATAAATAGATGATTGAATGAATGAGTGAGTGAATGAATCAATTTCTGATTAATGACTGCATGGATGAATGAAAGAATGAATAAATGGGTTGATGGATGAATGAAGTGCAATAGTTTTCTTAATAATTTTGAATCATTGCTACCAGGTAAACTGACTACTGATCAGATCAAAGCTGGTTATGAGGCCCTCAAGGACATAGAAAGCTGTATCAACAACAAAGATTTTGGCAAGAAACATGTGAAGGCCTGTGATGCATTCTATACAAGAATTCCACACTGCTTTGGGTAAATAATATCATTATGAAATCTGAATTGTGTTATGAAGAAAGTGTCCATGACGTAATGGATGGATGAATGAATGGATGAATGAATGACTGAATCAAATAATCAATGACTGAATAGATGAATGACTGAGTGGATTAATGAATGGATGGATGAATGAATGACTGAGTGGATGAATGAATGACTGAATGGATGAATAAATGGATGAATGACTGAATGGATGAATAAATGGATGAATAACTGAATGGATGAATAAATGGATGAATAAATGGATGAATGACTGAATGGATGAATAAATGGATGAATGACTGAATGGATGAATAAATGGATGAATGACTGAATGGATGAATAAATGGATGAATTGATGAATGACTGAATGGATGATTAAATGGATGAATGACTGAATGGATGAATAACTGAATGGATGAATGACTGAATGGATAAATAAATGGATGAATGACTGAATGGATGAATGACTGAATGGATGAATAAGTGAAAGCATGTGTGAATGATTAAATAAATGCATGAATGAATCTATGAATGGTTGAATAAATGAGCCATTCTTTGCAATTGATTTAGTTTTTGATGGCTAAAAATGTCTAATTATTAACTTAAAAACAATGACAAACTTAAAACAATTTAAGAATGAATGAATGATTTTTATCACATCCTACATGTTTTTTTGTTTCAAATTCTCTTTTACTCCGATGAAGGACTAAACCTCGAAACGTCAGTAAAGTTAAGTCAACATTTTTTAGGATGTTACAAATTCCATTCTATTACCTATCGTTATATCAAACACTGACGCAGCCTATACTCGCTAGTTTCCATTTGTAAAAATAAATGTCTTATCTTTTATCTTTCCCTCTTATCCATCCACAGCATGAAAAGACCTCCTCTGTTAATCACATCTGAGGAAGTGAAGATCAAAATACAACTTCTGGAGGTTAGTATTTCATATTTATGTAATATACAATTGACACTAATTATTTAACAAAAGAAAGTAGGCAAATAATTCTCTTCTTCGTAGTATATGACCCTATAAATGCCTATGAATGTCAGAAGCTGTATTTTTACTGATTTTGATTAGTTCAAATTTGCTTTTCATGCCAATTAGGTTATTAAAACATGCTATTTGTTATCATTCTAGGCACTGGGGGATATTCAAATAGCTGTGTCCATGCTTAAAGATGAAGTGAATGACAAACAACACCCCCTTGACAGACATTACAAGTCATTACAGTGTGATATGACATCCCTGGACCACGCTCAGGATGACTTTAAGGTACATAGTTGAGCTCTGCCGTATTAGAGATACTATCGATATAAGTATACATTACTCTGATTAGTTTAACCTTGGTGCAATGTCATTGACTGGTACAGCAGTACATATTTGCAGCATATGATATTCATCGTTGAAGAGATTAAACCGCTAAAAAACGCTGAAAATCAACTATTAAGAAGTATTGTTCTATTGCCCTTGATAACAGCTATGATTTGCCTCACTATGGTCAAACAGTGCTCATTTCCATAGTGAAATTTGTTATGTAAATGGAAACTAGCAAGTAAACTAGTATAGGCTGAGTCTGTGTTTGATATAAACGATAGGTAATAGAATGAAATTTGTAACTCCTTGACTTAACTTTACTGACGTTTCTAGCTTTAGCCCTCTGTCGTAGTAAAAGTCCAACTTCATGTAAAGCTGATACAATAAGGACTTTTAAGTCTTATTTAAAAATATAATAAAGGGAGAAAAAGAAAGGCAATGGTTATTTTTGCAAGATTTTAAAAGAGTTCGATTGGTATTTTTTTTGACAGTTGGTTGAACAGTACCTTCTCAATACACATGCAAAGACACACAACATGTATAACCTGCAAGTAGAGGACGTCTTTGAACTGAAACATCAGAATGATGCATTTAACGATGTAGGAAACAGGTATAGGGTTATCACTGTAATTGTCAACAACATCATCATCACTACCATCATCATCGTTGTTATTGTTATCATTAGCACCAGTATCATAACATCTCAACATCATCACCATCAACATCATCATCGTTTAGCCATCATCATCATCATCACTATCATCATCACCGTTATTGTTATTATTAGCACCAGTATCATAACATCACAACTTCATCACCATCAACTGAAATCTTAATTTTTATTGATTGTAGAATGCTTCTCTGGCACGGCTCCAGGCTTACAAACTGGGCAGGAATACTTAGACAGGGTCTTAGGATAGCACCACCTGAGGCACCAGTCACTGGATATATGGTAGGAAGTTTTAAAAAGAGTTAAAGTTCTAGACACTTACGATCATGCACATTCTTATTGTGAACCAGCTTTCATTTGCCAGAGATCAAAATTAATGGAAAGCATTCTAAAAACAAATTTTCGAAAATAGTTTTATAATATCATTGTTTTTGTAGTTTGGAAAAAAGAAAATAGTTTTATAATATCATTGTTTTTTTAGTTTGGAAAAGGAATCTACTTTGCCGACATGTCATCTAAGAGTGCTAATTACTGCTTTGCTACAAGATCAAAGACTACTGGACTGTTGCTTCTAAGTGAGGTGGGTAGAACTGTTAGACTTCCTCCCTTCCTCCCTTCCTCCCTTCCTCCCTCCCTCCCTTCCTTCCTCCCTGCCTCCCTTCCTCCCTGCCCCCCTTCCCCCCTTCCTCCCTTCCTCCCTCCTTCCCTCCCTCAATCCCTCATTACACTACTAATTGTTCCTATATTTCTTATGTTCATAATAAATATATGATCATGTGCTATAAGTCTCTTAATATATTATTATAATATTGACCAGGTCTCGCTTGGTAAATGTAATGAACTATTAGCTTCTGACTACAATGCTGACAAACTTCCTCCTGGCTGCCACAGTGTCAGAGCAATGGGAAAAGTAGCACCAAATCCTGAAGAAAATGTTGTTATGTAAGTATGATAAAAAATCATGATGTTAGGAGAGTTGTGAGAATATTCACTGAAGATTTATGGAAACAGACCATCGATGTAGCTATAGCACGAAGACCATGAAATACAACCAAAATAGTTATTAACTTGTCTAATATTCTATATTTAGTCACTATTTAGCCTGCAAAACCGGCGTTCTTTTGGTGTTTTTAGAAAAGTCAGATTTTGGGTTTCCTTTGTTCCTAGGCCCCATGTTTCTCGCAGGTATCAAGACAACACAGGAACTCCAAAATTCACTCAACCACTAGAAACATCAAATGCAAAGCAATACCTTATTAAACTTTACTTGTCTTTAATAGTGACTAATAGACACTATAAGAAGTAGTACATGGTGGCAGCAAAAGAAATATCCTATTTTTACAATTTTGCCATTTTTTAACAATTCTCAACAGGTCTGATGGTGTTATAGTCCCTGCTGGTAAAAGTATTGATACCAAGGTTGTTAACCCTAAAGGATATACTCTCAACTATAACGGTGAGTATTAAGAGAGCTTGTCCGTAACGAGTGACAGAATATAACCCCTGGGTTCCCGAGGAAGAAAAAAAATTACTCAAAAACCCTGAAAATCAAAATTGTCCCGTTCTCGAAAAATGAAAACCCAATGAGTCTAGGATTTATTTTGAAGTAATAGCACTCAAAATGCTATAATCTGGGAAAGTTTGAAGGATTTTGATTTTTCAGCTCTTCTCACGTTGTTTTGTTTTTACGGACAAGCCCTCTTTTAAATAGGACTTTAAATAAGACTTAAGACTTTAAATAAGACTTTAAATAAGACTTTAAAAAGTCTTATTTAAACATTTCAATACTGAATAGTTTCATAGATGGAGTTATTGTCCATTTTCGCTCTAGAGGACGGAGAACGTATCCGTAAAAGGTGTTCATCTGATGTGAATTCAACAAAATCAGACAACCTTTTCGTCGTAAATAGTCCCCTTCACAATAGTCCCCTTCACAATAGTGGTCCCCTTCACAATAGTCCCCTTCACTATAGTCCCCTTCACAATAGTCCCTTTCACAATAGTCCTCTTCACAATAGTCCCCTTCACAATAGTCCTCTTCACAATAGTCCTCTTCACAATAGTCCCCTTCACAATAGTCCCCTTCACAATAGTCCCCTTCACAATAGTCCCCTTCACAATAGTCCTCTTCACAATAGTCCCCTTCACAATAGTCCCCTTCACAATAGTCCCCTTCACAATAGTCCCCTTCACAATAGTCCCCTTCACAATAGTCCCCTTCACAATAGTCCCCTTCACAATAGTCCCCTTCACAGTTCCCTTTGCCAACTTAAAAGGTAGCCAGGCCTTTGCATCCGAGCTAGACGAACGTCGAGCTTGCAATGATAGAGACACGTGAATAATTGTCCAGCAAGGTGTTAAAAGGTATCTATCACTGAATGCTCAACGTTAGTCTCGCTTCGATGCAAAGGCCTGGCTACCTTTCAAGATGGCGCAGGGGACTGTGAAGGGGACTAGGCTATTGTGTTCAGACGACTTGTTCGTCATGATTTGTCCGTCAAAACGATTTGTCTGTCTAGTGTGTAATAGTGGTGATTATGATTATAAATGGCGATAAGGGCCCTGGCAAACGGTTTCAACATCCGTTCGATTTTGTTGAATGCAATGTTTAAATGCTTTTAAACTCTTTAAACATCGATTCAACATCGATTCAACATGTTTCAACAATTTTGAAAGAGTTTAAAAGCGTTTAAACATTGCCATTCAACAAAACAAAATCGAACGGATGTTGAAGCAAATGTTGAAACCGTTAGTTTATAATACTAATATCTAATATCATTGTTCCATAATTTTCTCCATGTCATTTTTTTCAATTTGTCATTTATCTTTCAGAATACATTGTTTATGACACAAACCAGGTAAGCAACAAATATTATTAAAAAGCTAATCTCAAGAAGATTGACTATTTTTGTAAAGCATATGTCACGTGAACACGTATACCTTGTTGCTTAGCAACCAGGGAATATCCTGGATACACTTTGTTTCTTCTTTTATGTTGTGGCTACACGAATCAACTGGCAGCTACTATATAGCGCTAAAACGAAATGTAATAATAATGTCACGTGTAATATATTTACTCAGGCTACCCCGCAGGGGAGCCTGAGTCTAGGTTTACCTTTTCTATCGATGGGTCTATCGTTGTGTCAAGATTACACATGACGTAATGCCACAGGTAAACCACCTATCAATAACTACTCTATGACGTAGCCTGAGTAAACGCGCTAAGTGCGTCTAGTCATATATAAAAGTATATTTCAAAACCAGCAACCTACTTCGCCTCGGTTTTAAATGCCTCAGCTTTACCAAGTATAAAATCAATTTTTTTCGAGTTCGCTATATTAATGTTAATTATCAATTATTATTATTCTTTAATTACGAGGTAAATATCGTTATAATTATAACTATTATAATTCTTCTTCTTCTTCTTATTGATAATATTATTTTAAAAAATATTATGATATTATTAGATAATTATTATTAATTAGATTAACCATTTTTTAGGTCCGTATGCGATATTTGGTCAAAGTCAAGTTCAATTTCAAGTAAAGCATTGTACGTTTACACTGGTAGATTGTATAAAAACTGTCTAACATCCCATGTTAAATACACACAAACATATTAACCTAATTCAAAAAAGGTTGACGGGGCGAACGGCGATTGGAGATTGGAGACCAAAAGGAACTGCGGGTAATACGAATTTCTTCTTATTCCTTTCTAAATTACCCAAACAATGCCTCCATCGTGCAGCGAAGCCTTCGAGACACCCATCTAAGGTCATCGCTGAACGGTGGAGGCATTGTTTGGGTAATAAGAAGAAAGTCGTATTACCCACAGTTCTTTTCGGTCGTGCAATCGCCAATCGCCTTTCGCCCCTTCAACGTTTTTGGAATTAGGTGTATACCCAATGCATGCCATTGTTGTATTATTGAGGTGTTTGTATTAAAATAATCCTTTTGGGCCCGGCTTTAAACGTTTGTTTATTAAAATTTCCGTCTAAAACCGTGAAATTGAGCTAATGTATTTAAAATAGTGCTAGTTTTTATTTTCTGTTCGAAGCTTCAAGGTTATTTGATAAACAGGTTTTGTAAGTGGCGAAGTCACCTTTTCATTTAAAAAAATCGTCTGATATTTAAACGTACGCATTTGCGAGACAAATTCGATCGTTGCAAGCAAAACTGAACACAAGAGGCTATCGTCTTGAGCGAGAAGAGAAGGTGCATTTTTGGAGAAGCCTGAGCTCTTGAGCGAGAAGAGAAGACTCGGACATTTTTTGAGAAGCCTGGATTAACGCGTGGAAATTCTAATAAAAGATTAAACAACATATTTGTAAGGAAGTCGTTTGAATGTAAAAAAGAGATTGATTGCTTTATATTTCTGACATATTTTCCTGTTTGTTGATTAAGGCTCAATATCTCGTTAGACGTTATGGGTAAATTTAGAAATCATGAATTGAAAAATAGCTGTGTAGTTTAGTTTGTAGTGGTATCATAAACTGCCTTGCACTTAACAAGCGGAAAAACTATTGCCTTTTTGTTGGTTGGGGATATTAAATTGTCACAAGACGCTTATAAAATATCTGTTATTTTCCCTCCTTGAAAATATCATTGGAATTTATATTCCAAACGCGTTATAATCTTTCAAAACTACAAAGAAAAACGAATCTAAGATCACCATTGCATTTGATAATAATTCACATTTTCTAGCATATTTTGTAAATATCTATTCAAAAATTCAAATGTAAGCAGTTTTTGAAGCACTTAGTACTATCAAGTCTATAAAAAAATGTCTACCATTTCCTGTGGAAAAAGCAACTTTACTAAAAGTTGCTCGTTTTTTTATAGAAATTCTCATTAACAAAGCATGCGTTTCATGTATTGTTTTTTTCCAACTTAGCTTCAATCTAAGTTCGCCATTACATTTGATAATAATTCACATCTTATTGCAAATATTGTTAATATCTATTCAAACATTCAAGTAAGAGCAGTTTTTTCAGCACTTAGTACTATTTTTTTTTGTCGAAATTCTCATTAAAAAGTATGCGTTTTAACGCAATAATTTTTCCACCTGAGCTCGCACCAAAGTTTTTCTGCAGGATTCTTACTTTTTCATAACAAAATTTACCGTTTTCTTTAATGTTTTAGATTTAGTACGTTTTAGAAAGAAAAGCTTTTCAATTGAGAATCAAATGAATGCAAAAACAAAAAGTTTTTCTTAACAAACCATTGATGAAGATTACAAAAAATTAGCGGGGAAACTAATGTGGGCTGTGTCGTCACTGAAGTCAAACGTCATTAATTAACACTTGTTTTGAAATGTTGAACTTACTCTTTTTATTAAAATTATTACATTTTTCTGGCTTTATAATTTGTAGCCTGCGTGGCGGCTCTAGGACCCCTCCCCTCCCCCTCTCTTCCCCAATCCCCAAGAGCCGCCACGCAGGCTATATAATTTGGATCTGCCAATGGCATTCAATATTGACGTCTTAAACTGTTAGAACAGGTGGTTGAAAATGAATCAAATGATTCAAAGGACCATCTATTGAAAGCTGCTGTAAATAGGAACTTTTAAGATAGACGTATTAAGTCACTCCATCTTCTGTAAAGAAGAAGAGTTAAAACACATGTTAACGCCAGTGAGGAGGACTCGTTGAAAGAAGTTTTGACAGGACTTTGGTTGTTTGCCTGCTTGCGATTTAGCCCCGCGATTGATGCCACTATTATCAATGATGTCTGAAAATAGAGAAAATTTAATGACCATGACGTTTTGGTGAATGAATTTTGTTGAAGTATTTCTTAATTATAAATAGTAAACTAGTATAGGCTGCGTCGGTGTTTGGTATAAACGATACTGAGGTAATATAATGAAATTTGTAACACCGCAAAAAATGTTGACTTAACTTTACTGACGTTTCGAGCTTTAGTCCTTCGTCGGAGTAAAAGAGTTATAGACATACATCCACTCTTTTACTCCGACGAAGGGCTAAAGCTTGAAACGTCAGTAAAGTAAAGTCAACATACGGTGTTACAAATTTCATTATATTACCAATCTAAATAAACATACATAGAATTCTGAATTAATATTTTTGTCTACAGCATAACTTTAGAATCAACCCTATGTTTGAATTTATTGTATTTTTTTTTTCTTTAACCAGAGACAAATTTAAACTAGCCTGACCGTACGCGTAGGTCCCAGGCCCATCTAAAAATCAGGCTATATTTAAACATGCTAGCTATTTCAATTTCAATTTCAATTTTATTTATTTGCACACTTATAAAATTGTTTAGTTACATAGAGTATATAAATATAAATATTATAATTACTTACAGTAGAAAATAAATTAAATAAAACAGAAAAGGTGCCGGTGGACTGGAGTACCGAAAGTTTTCGAGCCAGTCCACTATGGTAAAAGAGTTTTGAGATGCCCTGTAAAATTATTCATAAAAACCCTTTGCTGGAAAATAGATATATGCCTATAATTTATTTCTTACTTCATAAAAACCCTTTGCTGGAAAATAGATATATGCCTATAATTTATTTCTTACTTTGAAGGATAATTGATTTTGAATAGGTGTATGTCTATAATTCCTTTCCGTCTTCGAAAACTGACCCTAAAAGGTACGGTTCCAGTTCGAGACCCTACAAGGTACGCGAGGGTCTAATTTTCGACCCTAAAAGGTTTGTCGAGCAACCTCATCAAGTTTTCAAGGGAGTCCTCCCCCCCCCCCCCCCGGGATTATTTCTTTGTGAGTTGGAATGACCTATCGCCTTGGACAACCTTTTATTTCTTTCAGACTTGTTATGAACTATTGCCTGGAAACCATAGTTAATATATCAGCTATGCTGGGAACCTTTCTGTTTTTGATTGATGTACGTTTACATAGCAAATCGTTTGCTCGTTAAATTAATTGGAGGAAGTTGCAAAAAGACAAGCTAAACGTCTGCTCCAGAGTTTGTAAGAAAACTCTCAGGCTAAGTTTACACGGGACCGGACGAATTTTTGACCGGTCAAAAGATCGACTTAGACATGCTGTTCAATCAATCAATCAATCAATCAATCAATCAATCTATCTTTATTTAAACACGATAAATATCAACAGAAAACTGATTTACATGATAGCCGTGATGTATAATAACAAAATAGAATAGAATTATACTTTATAAAATATATATTAGTACCACATTATTAAAAATAGTGACTAGAGGTAAGGTCAGTGCTCGCTAGTTGTGACTAAATCTGCCAGGACAGCCTTTTTAAAAGAGTTAAAAGTGCCTTGAACCCTAGCAGCGTCGAATCCGACAACAATTTAAATGACTTTAAGAGATAATCAGGTGCAGAGTTATTCATACATTTAAACATTAAGCTTGCCAGCAATAAGTTTCTTCGAGTATGGAGCGGGTACCAACCCACACGGAACCGATCATTACAATATTTTCGTTTTGACCGGTTAGGCGTCCAAATTATTGCACGTTTAGCGCGGTCCCTTGTGAACGGAACCCCTAAGCGGATGTTTTTTTGGCCGGTCAAAAATTTGTCCGGTACCGTGTAAACGTAGCCTTAGAATAAAAAAATTGAATATTACATTGTAAAAATGTTTTACGGCTAAGTGAAAGTGACAATGCCTTAATATAAGTTGTATAAGTTGTGATTTTTACCGTATAACACTCTTTTATACGGTGCATAAGTTACCACTTGTATAAGTTACCATTTTTACAGTAAGTAGGACTGTTTTTTTTTGCGGTGTATAAGTTACAATTTTTACAGTAAGTAGGAATGTTTTTTTTTGCGGTGTATAAGTTACCATTTTTACAGTAAGTAGGACTGTTTTTTTTTTTTTTTTTTTTGCGGTGTATAAGTTACCATAGTAACAATGTCTTTTATACGGTGTATAAGTTACCATTTTTACAGTAAGTAACAATGCCTTTTATACGGTGTATAAGTAACGATTTTTACAGTATAAGTAACACTCTTTCAAAAGGTGTATAATTTGCCGTTTTTTACGCTAAAATGTTGTTTAATATAGTTTCAACCTACCGAGCATCTGACGTTTCCATGGGATTGAAACATCTGCCGTGGTTTTCAACAACAACACTTACGTGCTTGGGAAGCGAAACTTGTGGCTGCATTTTGTCTATGTGATAATAGATTTGTTAACAACATTGCTCTTGAAAATTGGATATAATTCAAACATATGTTACTTGATTAATTATTAAAAATAATATTTTCAGTCTTTGGAAGAATATTTTTTCAAGAACCTTTTTTGAGCATGAACCCAGTTCTGTTGAAACTTTTCCCAGTCAAATCCTTGCAAACCCTTGCAGTTTATCGAATACTGCAGAACCTTGCTATCAACGACACCAAATGATTTTTCCAGTCAATTTCTATCGTTTATCTCCAACCCTCCGCTATAACGAACACAAACCCATTTCCCTTGAAACTTTTTCCCAGTCAATAACTCGTTTATCTCCAACTCTCGCTATCTCGAACACAAACTCATTTCCTTTGAAACTTTTTCCCAGTCAATAACTATTAACTATCGTTTATCTCGTACCCTAGAGCCTCGCTATCTCAAACACAAACCGGCCCACTTCGCTTGAAACTTTTCCCAGTCAATAACTCTCGTTTATCTCGTACCCTAGAACCTCGATATCTCGAACACAAGCCGGCCCACTTCGCTTGGTACTTTTCCCCAGTCAATAATATCGTTTATCTCGACTCGCAATCCCATTACCTCATAAATTAAAAATGTTCTTTTTATTTTGATAAATGTTAATTGCATATGTATTTAAGCAAACATCTTCTCAAATATCTTTCATATGTCAGTTTTTCACCCGTTGGCTAGACGAACCCTTTTTATTACCGAGTATTTTATTAAAGTTTAAGGTTTCCTAACTCTTTGATGTATTTTAAACAATCTTTTTTATTTCTTTTAACTTCTACTCATTATAATAATTAGATTTCCGTTAGTGCTACAGGAGAAGAATACTGACGTATTTCATATGTAATTTTTTCACCCGTTGACTGGACCCTTTTATTATCTAGTTTATCATATAACACTTCAAGTTTCCTAACTCTTTGATGTATTTTAATCAATCTTGTTCATTTCTTCTAACTTCTACTCATTATGATAATTAGATTTCCGTTAGTGCTACAGGAGAAGAATACTGACGTATTTCATATGTAATTTTTTCACCGGTTGACTGGACCCCTTTTAATATCTCGTTTATCATATAACAGTTCAAGTTTCTTTACTCTTTGATGCATTTTGATCGAATCCTTTTTATTTCTTTTAACTTATTTTAATAATTAGATTTTACTGACGTATTTCATATGTCAGTTTTTCACCGGTTGACTAGAGCCCTTTTATTACCTAGTTTATTATATTACACTTACTCTTTGATGCATTTCTTTTAATTTATACTC
The DNA here is from genome assembly GCA_949775045.1 of Metridium senile. NCBI lineage: Eukaryota > Metazoa > Cnidaria > Anthozoa > Actiniaria > Metridiidae > Metridium > Metridium senile. Next base: position 3,484,444 of record OX459100.1, read on the forward strand.
ATTATAATAATCAGATATCCGTTAGTGCTACAGGAGAAGAATAGAAGACAAAGACCGCAATTGAAATTAATCCTCTAAGTGTTTTATAAACTGTTTTATTCATAAATACGTTCTCAACATTTATCACAAAAATTGTGGATGGTCACGGAAAAGCCCCCAACGGGAGCGCTCATTATTAGTATTTGTATATTATTATTAGAATATTATTAGCATTTTGTTATGAAATCTATTTTTTTAATATTATTATTATCAAATATTATCTTTTTTTTATGTCATTTTTATTTTATTTCAAACATAAATTATGGTATTTTTTATTTAATGTCATTTCATCTTAGTTTATATTATTTTATATTTATGTCATTTTTATTTTATTTCAAACATAAATTATTGTATTTCATTTCATTTCATCTTATTTTATATTATTTTGTATTTTTTTTCTATCTATTTTTCTATACCATATTTTATCATGACATCTTCAACTTCCTTTTTCATTATTCATGGAATTAGTTATACCTTTTTTTATTTTGGCAATCTTGACATAGATATATTACAGTCGATGTCATTAACGTTCTCCACGTAAAGTAGAGATTAGAGAGATTAAGATTCACGTTTACGCCAAACGTAGAAAACTAACCGATTTTCTGCGTTTATACTCTTTACCATTTGACATCTCCGCTAAAACAAGGTCCTTATGTTATGTGTTAATACTCATTTTATTCACTGAGATCTTTTGCGCAGTTATTTGAAGCTTTTAAAGCAATATTAGAAAGGCCAATCTGACGTTTAGCGTTTCCCGTAAACGTGAATCTTAATCCGGCTCTCTATTAACACTACAACAAGTGACGCGTGATTCTTTGTTTATTTGTTTTCAGCAGTTGAAATTTCAATTTTCAACTGTATAATGAGCAACAGTGAACATGGAATAAGAATTAAGAAATCTATGTTCACAATTAATGCTAGTATTGAGCATTTAGAGCAAACCTAGGTGGTCATCAGGTGACATTTCTTTTAGTGTTAATGTCTTTTAGGCAACGTAAATGAAAATGACTGTATATGTAAATATCAATCAAGAGCCAATCATGACAATTTAATATTAGACGATCGAAGCGGCTTAACAAACATCTAAGCAACACTGCAGATGGCCAACAAAAATCGTCACTTTTTCAATATCTATCCTTGACTGGCAGATATTTTAAACACTATATTGAGTGTTATTTATTCAGCCACCGACGCAAAGAACTGTTTGCTCCTTGTTAATGGTATAAAATTGGATGGTTTTGACGTCAGACCGCAAGTGGAATCATACTATCTATTTTTTACAAAGAGAGCATCATCAAGAGCAAACATTAAGGACTTTGCACTTGTATTTATTGCTGAGGTTCTCAATTGTTGGACTATATTTATAGTATTATATCATCGACGCCGCTCACACTTAACGGCTAATTATCGTACATTTCACTCCAATTGATTCTTCAGAAAAAAATCGACGCAGCCCACACTAGTTTAACGGCTAGTTAACCTACAATTTTACTCCAATTGCTTTCTCAGAAACATCGACGCAGCCCACACTAGTTTAACAGCTAGTTTACGTACATTGTTACTTCAATTGATTCCTCAGAAAAAATCGACGCAGCCCACACTAGTTTAACGGCTAGTTAACCTACAATTTTACTTCAATTGCTTTCTCAGAAACATCGACGCAGTCCACACTAGTTTAACAGCTAGTTTACGTACATTGTTACTTCAATTGATTCCTCAGAAAAAATCGACGCAGCCCACACTAGTCTAACGGCTAGTTAACCTACAATTTTAATCCAATTGGTTTCGTTGGAATCACGGACGCAGACCACACTAGTCGAATCGCTAGTTATCGTACATTTTAACTACATTTGATTCGGCATTAGAAACATCGACGCAGTCCACACTAGTTTAACGACTAGTTATCGTACATTTTACTCCAATTGGTTTCGTTAGAATCACGGACGCAGACCACACTATTTGAACCGCTAGTTATCGTACATTTTAACTCCAATTGGTTTCATTAGACACAGCCTACACTGGTTAAAAGTTTGTCATCGTATAATTTTACTGAATTAGTTCCTTGAAAACGCCGACCGATTTTCTCAGAAACACTGACGCAGCCAACACAAGTTTAACCACTAGTCATCCTACAGTTCTTACTGCAATTGTTTCTTTGGAAACATTGACGAAACGCACTAATTATCGTGTATTTTTAAAAACCTCTAATTGTATCCTTTAAAACCCCGGCACATACTGTCAATACTAGTTTAAATCGTCATTTGCGCTGTCACTCCAGCTGTTTCTTTAAAATACTGACGTAACTCTCACTAGATTTTTACTAAACTGTTCCCTTTCAAACACCAACGCAGTTCGTACGTTTTTACAATTTATAACTGGGAGATTACGGCAGTAAACACTAGCTTTAATAGTCGCTAGTTATCGTACACCTTTACTCGAAGTATTTGCTTTGAGCCTCGACCTATTCGATACTAGTGTAGTCGCTATAGTTATCGTACATTATTGCTCCGACTGTTTGCTTTGGAACATCGACGTTGGGCACACTAGTTTAACTGCTAGTTATCGTACATTTTACTCCAACTGTTTGCTTTGGAACATCGACGCTGTCCACACTAGTTTAACCGCAAGTTATCGTACATTTTACTCCAATTGTTTGCTTTGGAACATCGACGCTGTCCACACTAGTTTAACCGCAAGTTATCGTACATTTTACTCCAACTGTTTGCTTTGGAACATCGACGCTGTCCACACTAGTTTAACCGCAAGTTATCGTACATTTTACTCCAATTGTTTGCTTTGGAACATCGACGCTGTCCACACTATAGTTAAACCATTTCGTAAAGTTATGTTAGCTAACATGGATGCCGATATCAATGTCACTTACTTTAACGATACCAACTACACGTCCTACAGCGGCCACTGTGACGAATTTCACAATTCTGAGAAATCGATTGCTTCAGTAACTGCTAAAGTTCTGGCTATCGTACTAATCGGTGGGCTAGGGGTAATCGGTAATGTCTTCGTCATTGTCCTCGCTGCTAAACATACAGTACGACGAAACCTCCATCACTTGATTCTGAACATGGTATTTGCAGATATTCTAGTTATAATAATCAACTCAACTTTTACAATTCCACAACTACTTGGCAAAAATATCTTGGATGGTATTAATGATTACTGGGCCGAAGTGTTTTGTAAAGGAACACCATTCCTGCTCGTTACAGCTCTTCTCGTTTCTTTAGTGACTTTGTTTATTATAACTATCGAACGATACAGGATTGTAAAACTAACGACTACAAGGTCATCGCCATGTTCACTCAGGCGACGTGTTATCGTCATCGCTATTTCATGGTTGTTTTCTATGGTTTTATCTTCATATACAATCCTCTACTCAAAGCTAACTAATGTCGCCGATGTGCGAGAATGCACCTTGCCTTTGACTGGCTACGCGGCCGTACATATCTTAACGTTATATGCCCTAGGCGCAGTCATGTTTCTAACTGTAGTCTTTGTCAGTGTTATAACCTTAAGACGGCTATCAAGACGGTCTGATATCATGACGAATTTGCCCGATATACAGAGAGAAACTAGAAGGCAACAAATGGTCGGCGCTGTTAGGATGATCCTCTTTTCGTTGCTGCTCTACTCGTGTTGCTACATCCCATGGGGAAGCTATCAAGCCTATGCCTTCAGTCAATTCTACCTACAAAAAGAAATCATCTTCACCGAAGACAGCGCGTGCGTTGATTGGACTTCGATTAACTTTATTTTGGCTGATTTTCTTCCTATTGTAAACTCAAGTTTTAGTCCTTGTATTTACATTATTTTTCTCTCGCATTTTCGAAAAGCGGCGAAAACGTTGCTTTGTGAGAGGTCTAGAGCTAAAGGCGCTAATCATATCGTTACATATAAAATATCCTCCTCACCAGTTGCTTGTATAAACTCCATTGCAACTGCGGAAAGGGAGACGTAATTTTGTCATATTAGGTTGAAACGTTTTACCTGGAGATTGGTAATACATTAATACCCGCGTATAAGAACCTGCATGGATTTTTTAAGAACCTGTTAGGCTAAAATTTTCATTTCAAGCCCCCGCTACATAAGAACCTATTAAGGTTTAAGTACCATTTATATAAGAATTATATAAGAACCTATTTAGGCCAAATTGTAAAATTCAGGTTCTTATACGCGGGCTATTACAGTACTAGCTGAATTTCAGGCATTCACCAACAAGTAAAGCTTGCTTGAAATATATGTTAAACTACCTAGTTTTGGTATAATTTATAGTTTCCCTTTTTATTTTTAACTTTTTAGGGACTGCAATGATGCCCTTTATAAATATTGTTGAGAATAAATAAATGAATAGATAAATAAATAAATAAATAAATGCATGACAACAACATTTATTTATTGAATGCTGTTACTCTCGTAACTATTATTTTAAAATAAGACAATGGCTAACAAAATGGAGGGTGATTTTACATGAAATACATTATGCCAACATCGTTTTGGGCACCAGTGAAGGCTCAAAACTTGTTAATTTTATTATATTACTTTATAAGCTAACTCTGTATCATCAAGAACCCAAAACTCCCCACCAGACTTATTTCTTTTTTATAGGTAAATTAAAACAATACAATGAAATAGTACAATAGCTACAAAAAAATAATAAAATAGAGGTTCACCTTCAATAATGGGGACCTCTTACAATCCCCTTAGCTCAAAATAGGAAATAAGCCAATTTTATAAAACGAAATTATATTATTACGCGTTATTGTTGTGTTTTGTGTATGTTTATTTAATTCATTATAGTCATATACCATTGTACATTATATTATTATAGATGTGAACATTGTCATTGTAAACTGTGTTCAAAATGTTTAATTAAAAAAAAAAATGAATAAATTGAGATGTCAGACCATAAACCGTATATACCTATTTGATCATCTGGTTGATATGGTTGGTTGTGCGAAGTCACTCAATTTCAATTGAATTGTTTTAATCACGCTTGAATTGGTGCTTTCAATTTCTTCTTATTCCTTTCTAAATTACCCAAACAATGCCTCCACCGTTCAGCGATGACCTTAGATGGGTGTCTCGAAGGTTTCGCTGAACGGTGAAGGCATTGTTTGGGTAATTTAGAAAGGAATAAGAAGAAATTCGTATTACCCACAGTTCCTTTCGGTCGTGCAATTACCAATTGCCAATAGCCGTTTGCCCCTTCAACCTTTTTGAATTAGGTGTATAGAGAGCATAAATAAGAGAGGGAAACTCTTGTATTACCCTCGCGCCATGTGAATTACCTGTTGTGCTATTTTTAGTAACTGAATGCAGTTTAATTTTCGTCTTACCCTACTACCGTGCGTCATTTTTTTGTAACCGGAAGTTTTAATTTTCGCCTTACCCAACTACTGTCCGTCAAAATTTGCCATCCTCATCCCACTACGGTGTGTCATATTTTTCACACTTCAAATTAAAAAAATGGTATCAATCGGCAATAAGAAATTTTGACGCACAGTAGTAGGGTAAGGCGGAAATTAAACACCATCCAGTTACTAAAAATAGCGCAACTGGGAATTCACGTGGCGCTCGGGGTATTAACGAGTTTATCTCTCTTGCTATGCTCTCTTGCTTATACCCTTTACATATACCTGTATGTCAGAATTAAAGACAATGTTCAAGCGTGACTATAATAGTGAATTTGGAATTTAATCAACTCCCACCGTTACCTGTCGGTCTCGGACAAAGATCTCAGATACATATTAATTGAAATAGATAGATATATGCATCGAAAAGAAAGATAAATATGTACCCTATGAGTAGAGTTTTATTTTTCTTCTTGCCCTTAGAGCCCTTTTCTCGTCGGTCCGATTGAAACACCGACGCAGTCCACACTAGTTAATTACTAGTTATCGTGTATTTGCACGGAGTCCACACTAGTTTAACCGCTAGTTGTCGTGTATTTGCACTCCAATTGCTTCTTTATAAAGAAACACCAACGCAGTCCACACTAGTTATCGTACATATTTACTCCAATTGCTTCCTTAGAAACACCGACGCGCTCAGTACACCACAAGTTAATCGTACATTTTTTAAACTCTAATATATTTGTCCTAAAAAAAACATTGTCGCACAGCTCACTAATTTTCCCTTCACAAGTGTAAACTTCGCATTATAATAAATCTAAATCAAAATATCACAGTTTTTCAGCTTATGGGCAATTGCACTAAAGACGGACAAATCGTCTTTCGACTATCAAGACGTTCAGTGTAAAAACGGAACGCACACAAATTGAGATAGAAGTTTCGTCTGGCTTCGTTGAAAGATTTGGTTGGGAGATTTTTTTGTGCAAGGTATTTTTTCCCCCACTGACGAGCAAGCGTCCACTGACGAGCAAGCGTCCAATGACGAGCAAGCGTCCACTGACGAGCAAGCCAGATATATTTTTTTTTCAGTCAAACAGCGATGCATGACATTTTTTTTTCTAGATTGTTAGATATATTTGTCACATTCTGCTCTTATGATATTTTTTCCCCAGAGCTTGTACTGTACGATTTCTTTTCCTTGCTCCCCCCCTTAACAGTCCATTAGTCCGACCCTTATAGACGAACACATTTTACGATTTGTCTTTCCTTTAGTGTTTACCATTACTTAACGACTTAACTACATAATGTAGATGAGGCATGATCGTCCGGGGTGGTGTAGTCTTGAGAAAGACTGATGGTGTTGGTGTCTGACGTTTCGACAACCTGAGCGGAAGTCATCTTCAGAGTAAAGAAAATGAAAAGACAGCGGTGTTATTTATGTGTCTGGTTCGTCGGTAATGTTGTTGTTGATGCGTGGGTAGGTGTTAGTCATTGTGTTAGCGGAAAGCTTGAAGTCGTTAATGAGTCTATTGTAGGAAGCCGGTAGTGTTATGCAACGGTTAAGTGGCTTTTGTTCTAAGCCGGTGTACCAGCTTTCAAGTAACTTTCAAGTTTAACTACATAAACACCACGATAACAATTGTTAAATACACACTATCGCCCGTCTGTCGCCCGTCATTTGTTCTGTACGCCATCAATCTTCAGCAGATTATACACCTATTTCAAAAAAGGTTGTCATCGCCAAAGGCGATAGGCTATTGGCGATAGGTCATTCCAAGACCCAAGTGCACTATGGGTATAATCTTAAATCGTGAATGCCGCCATATTTGAATTTCAATGATGTCAGCTCCAACAATCGTTGTTTAGTGGAGTTGGCATGATTGAGATTCAAATTATATTCACGATTTAAGATAATACCCATAGTGCACTTGGGTCTTGGAATGACCTATCGCCTATAGCCTATCGCCTTTGGCGATGACAACCTTTTTTGAAATAGGTGTATTTATATAAGAAAAAAAGCGCAATTAGGTTCCGTCGTTGCGTTTGACATATCTGACATCCATCTGTTTTAGTACTGTTCTATTAACACTGTAAACCTTGGGCTTCCTTTGGAATAAAAACGAACGAGAAAGACTGGAGAAGAAGGAAAAATGAGTGGGAGAGGAAGAGAATTAAAAAAGGGCGTGGAGTTCTTGAATGGGACCTATTTTTCCCCGGCCCTAATCCAAAGGGGTCCAAAACTGATTCCAAAGGAGTGCCAAGGAGGTTACAGTAAAACGACGATACTCGATGTTTACCATTTGCGTGATGACGTCATTACCAGTACCAGAATGATTTACATATTTTCTTTTCTATTTTAATTCCCTTTATTATTTTTACTTTTCCTCTGATTATTATAAAAGAAGAAATTATTATACGAACGAAAGTTGGCAAAGAATCATGGTGATCTATTTAAAGGCCCTCTTGCATCCGAGATGCATTGCGCGCTTCGATGATTTTCTCACACCGAAAATACCAATTTTTGTGAAGAAAAGTAATATCTAATAATATCTGTTTCCATCGTTCGTTATAAAAGTTAATTTTCATAAATTATTTTTTAATACAATGTAGTATCGGTTAATATCTAATTAAACTTTCTTGGATAATATTTTAGTCGTTCCGGCCTTTTTTATACTTATTTTTGATCTAAATGTCGACCCAACGTCGTTGAAGGCCTCGTCTTCCCGGGCGACCAAAGTCTAAGGATCAGAAGCTCTGTGTTCAACCTTTTCAGGGAGAGAAAAATCGCACTTGGCTTCGAAAGAACCACCGATAGTGTATTTATGGGAGTCCTACTGCATCGTGTCAACGGTGATACAAGGAATGAAGACTCAACTGCTGTTATAATCCGAAATGTGTTTGTCATAGTGAAATGGATTTTTAAAGAACACTCGGCAAAGCTATCAAAATTAAACACTATATTCTTTAAGGAACGCTGATTTCAGAATTGAACGTTTTGACACCACTAAATATGGTAAACATTCATTGATCTATTTTGGCCCGCACTTATGGTCTAAGCTTTGTAGTGAATTAAGAACACTACCCACGTTGGGAGGCTTTAAAAGAGCAATTAGTAGAACTGGATTCCTTAATCACTTCTTGCAAGAACTGTACTTTCTGTTTTAAATGCTTAAGGTGTTTTGCAGTAAATTTTTATCGACCGAACTTTCCCTGGTCTGATCAAGATGTATTTTGCACCAGATACAAAGCAAAGATGGAATTTTTTGATGTATGTCAATTTCAATCCGTGTCGCTATGGCAACATAAAACAAAGATGTCGGAAATAAGTTTTTCTAAAATATCTCGCATTTTCGATGGGCTTCAGAAAAATGACTATATGAATGTTAAACATTCATGCACTGTTAATCAGACATTAATTAGAATATTTGATTAGAGCGATTTTGAATATATTAATTTGCAAAAACATTTTTTTTTTGCGATTTAGTTTGAAATCGCTCTAATCAAACATCCTTACTTTGGTCAGAATAATAGCGCATAAATGTGAAGTTTATCACCTATATAGTCGTTTTTCTAAAGCTCATGCGAGATATTTTAGAAAAACCTATTCTTTATTTTGTACGTGAATGTTGCGATGCCTTGAAGTCTTTTTACATCATGACGGGCTCATTTTGATGCCTCTCTAATTAGAAAACGGCGGAGTAGTAGTGTTACATGCTGAGTGTAATAACAGTGTGTGAAGTGTGCTTAAAAAAAGCTTATTGTTTAAAAAAAATTGCTTATTGAATGATTTAGTTTTATCAACCAAACATGGCCTTGAATCTGACCTTTATATCCCAATAGAACACCTCGTATTTGTTATACATTACATTTGGACTTCGTTAAAAAATTATTTGAGCAAATAAGAAAAGTAATTATCAAGTTTCATCCCCACGGGCTCGATTTGATGCCTCTCTACTTCGATTAAAGCAATTAAACTTTTACAATCTTAAAAACACCTGGCTAGAGCTCAATCCCTCGCCGTCTTATTAACCTACATAGACTCAAAAACCAGACTTTATTCAGTTTTATCATTTCGATCTTCAACAGCAAAATGAACACAAATACAACGCTAAGCAGAAGCAACTGCACATTTGCAGCAGCAGATACTCCCAGTGTAGTTACAGCCAAAATTATGACTCTTTTGCTAGTTGGTGGATTTGGAGCTTGTGGAAATGTCTTAATCATCATTTTAGCAATTTTCTACACCGCTAGAAGAAACTTGCATCATTTGATGATCAACATGGCTATATCAGATACGATTATGATCGTCACATTCTCCTTGGCTAATCTCCCAGGGTTTTTTGGCTACAACTTTTGGGGCAAAGCGAATGGGATCTCAGCAAACGTTGCTTGCAAAATAATTATGTTTCTGTTAAACGCTTCTTCGTTAGAGTATTTAGTAACTTTGCTAATAGCGAGCATTGAGAGATACAGAATCACAACCACGACGTATATCATCAGACCTTACTTTTTGAAACGACGTATTTGGACTGTTTTAAGCTCTTGGCTGGTATCAGTAGCATTATCTTCATATACACTGTTTTACCAAGAGACAAACAACTCGATGTGTCAACTAGTTTGGACCAATATCTCTAAGATATTACTTTTGTTGATGTCCTCATTGGCTAACATTTCGTATATTGTTATATTCACATTGAGTACACTGACTTTAAGGCGACTTTCAAAACCTCTTTCCATCGAAGACCAACTTTCGAATAGCCAAAGACAAGCAAGAAAGAAGAGACTTGTCAGCGCGGCTAAAATGGTGCTGTGTTCTCTTCTACTTTATTCCAGTTGTTATCTTCCGCTTGCGTTTTTCTCGGTTATAAACAACATTTTTAAAGCAAATGGCTACAATTTGATTGATTATCATAATAACTGTATCGACTGGAAAGGACTTTTGTTTTTTATTTTCAATTTTCTTCCTGTCTTCAATTCTTCATTCAGTCCGTGTGTATATGTTGCTCTTCTTCCAGACTTTCGCAAAGCTGCCAAGGAATTGATGTTCGAGAAGGGAAATAACAACAAAAAGGTCTCTCCTCTTTCTACAAATTCTCAAAAAACGTCGCAAACTACTAAATTTTGAGAACAACCCACAAGTGAAGATTAACAACCAACAAGTGAAATCTAACAACCGACAAGACAAGACACGACAACGAGCGACAGGTGACAATTATTAATCGATGCTTCGTTAGTAGATCAAGCGACATGCGACGACCAACAACCAACAAGTTACAGCGAACAAGTGACAAGCCACGACAACCAAAAACGAACTACCTGACAAAAGACCATCTACAGCAGCCAACAAGGGTTGACAAACAACCGAAAAGCACCGAAAAGCAGAGTCGGTTGTTTGTCAGCTTCACCAAAGCAAAATAGGCAACAACTATAAAGTCATTTATTGAGAATATTTAATCAATATAAAATTATATTAACATTTATATACCGTGTCTAAATAAACTTACAACTAACTGCAAAGTTTTGAGGATAATTATACACCCTATGCAAAAAGGCAATTCCTTACTTAATCAGTATTAAAAGACATCATTGCTGTTATTAGAAAGAGATATTCCAAAATTTCAATGTAAAAACATAAACAGATCAAAAGTATTAGCTTTTTGAATATACACAGATTTGGCTTACAGCGCGACGCACCTTACCGTGGCCATCTAATTAAAGTTTTGTAAAAGTGAACAAATCAGAAAGCGAGAATTGGATCTTAAGTAATGATCCTTGTACCGCGCGCCGAACTTTTATATTTCCACACACAACACCCCTCTCTAACAGCTACTATTCCCTTTCACAATCATCACTACTACCCCTCTCCGTTTTTCCTTTACATACCTTTTTTCGCTTTAGCTCCAAAACACTAGACACTCACACATAACGAAACAATCATCATACTACACACACTTTTACCATTGTTCTTTATATCAATTTGTACGTCTTTTCTTAGGTCTGTCCGCGTTTCATCTTTATTTTTATGCCTTTTATTCGTACTTTTGTCCCTTCGTCCTCCTTTGTTTTTGTTTCTTTTTTTATCAGCTCATTATTTGTTCAAACCTATCTTTCATTTTGACCGTTTATCCTCCATTTCACTGTGTCAGCTAATTTTTGTTTCATGTCTGGTTACCTGGTTCATTTACATTTTTACATTTTTTTCATTTATTGGTATTTTGCCCATCTGCCTATACACTCATATGACTTTCCTCTAACCCTTGACTTATCTCGAAATTTACACACACCACCACAACACCACACCCACCATTGAACACTCCTCTATCCATCTTTCTTTTTCTTTCCTCTACCCAGTCGACCTTCCCTTACACATTCTATTTTACATCTTCTTTCTCTTTTACCAATAATTCCTGTCACTCTCACTACACTTTTATTTCCATCACTTCTTCCTTCTCCTCTATTCACTCGTTCACACTTCAGTCAATGCAATATTACATATACTTTCACCAAAACTGTCTTTTATATTAAAATATAAAAGACATGCCGAGTGTCAAACGATAAACACTTTCAAGTGTTCAAAGCGAAGACAAGAGTGAAGTTTATTTTGAAGTTTATTTGAAAAACCTCCCAGGATGTTTAAATTTGAAAACGTGCATGTAGCAAATAATTTGAAAGGAGAAGCTTTTGAACGCTAAGCCGGCTAACTTGTACAAAACTTTAATTGGGTTGCCACGGTAAGGCGCGTTATGCTAGAAAATTTGCACTTGGGCCTTTAGAGCCTCGCTTTCGCGTTTTTGGTACATTTTAAATGCTGATAACTCTGGAGTGATTCAATATATGACAACAGAACTCTACAACATTACTCAATTAGACATGCTCTTTCTTGTAAGGGAAAAATATTATTGAAATATTTTATTGTTCATGGTGTTTCGCGTTGCTAGTTCCCAGTCCCTTGCTCTTTTTGCATAGGGCGTATGGTAAAGCAAAAACCATCCAAACGCCTTGGTCTTGTGAAGCGAATCAAAACTTTTCTACCAAATTTTGCTAGGCTATACGTCAATAGGTTAGTCGATCTTCAACTGTCTCTTCGAATATTAGGATGATAAAGACCATTTACTAGGTCAAAATGTCCGCCAACTATTTATAATAATATGTATAATTGCTGTTGTAAGGAAAATAATTATAATAAATCATTATTGGGTAACAAATAAAGCAGAGCTTTTTCCAATCTGGCCCATAAAGAAAGAAAGCTATCATAGGATAAATATTCACCATATAATAATTAGACTAGTCCTTGAAAGTTGGTTTACCAAGCTAGAGCATCAACCAATTACAGCACTTCTCAGTCACACGTGCACCGCTCGCATTAAAAGCACCGATATAAAACGTGAAGTTCGTTGACGTCAATCAAACTGTGTTTACAAGACGCATGGTGTTTTTACTTCAGTCGGGTTGCGAAACATGTCTGAATCTGGAAGCTGAATTCCCACAATAACCTCTTCGTCGGATTCAGACATGTTTCGCAGCCCGACTGAAGTAAAAACACCATGCGTCTCGTAAACACAGTTTGATTGACGTCAACGAACTTCACGTTTTATAGCAGTGCTTTTTATGCGAGCGGTGCACGTGTGACTGAGAACTGCTGTAATAGATCAATTACACTGCTAACGCCTTAAGGCCTGGCTAACTAGGATACATGTAGCGCGCTACATTGTCGCGCGCTACATGTATCCTCAATGTTTCTCAGTTTAGCCAGCTCGAAAACATTGTAGCGCGCGACAAATTTTGTAGTCGGGACACAAAAAATGTTTCTGGGAGAGAGCAGAAACATTTCTTGTGTCCCGGCTACAAATTTGGCGCAGTTAAGCCAACCGAGGCGACATGTCGCTCGCCAAATTTGTCGCACGCTACAATGTTTTCGAGGTGGCTAAACTGAGAAACATTGAGGAAACATGTAGCGCGTGACAATGTAGCGCGCTACATGTATCCTAGTTTAGCCAGGCCTGTAGAGACACGCTGACGACAATGTAGCGTGTGTGTAGCGCGCTACATGTATCCTAGTTTAGCCAGGCCTTTACAACCGGCTTGTAAACAAACTTGACAATCAAACGCCAAGGCAACGAGCCGCCGAAACGGTACCGCCACACAATGAGACTGATGCCGCTAATGACACCCTGCGGGAAGCCCGACTAATTAGTTATATAAACATTCGACATTTACATGTGTAGCACGTAGTCGATTTCATTTTTTTTTAGATTTGAAAAACCTGATATTTAACTCTCTGTAGGTGCATTTATATTTGGGAAATAGGTTTTAGCAAATATATTACGTTTTTGCAAACCAAATAAAAGCAAAACTATGACAACTTTGTCTTATCTTAAAAAAATGTGTAAATCATGCACTTTAAGTCAAGAGTGCACAACTTATAGTCGGGTCTGTTAATGGCTGGATCGTTACAAGCAAGGTGGATAAAAGCAACAAACTTTGCATACTTGTGTGTAATGATGCAACTAATGATTTTAGCAAATATATTACGTTTATGCAAAGCGAATAAAAGCAAAACTATGACAACTTTGTCTTATCTTAAAAAACTTTCAATATTCAGGTCTGTTAAAGTGCACCTGACGCCCTTCATGATATTTTGCAAATCTGTTTGACATGAGGTGTATAATAAGTGTACTTAATTTTTCTTGATGTCGACATCTCCTTTCTGAGATATAAGCATTTGAAATCTGAAAATGCAAATGAAGTGACGTCTACCCAGGCCTCATTAAATATACAAAAGTTATCTGGAAATAATTATAGCAATTATAAGCTCAATATCTGTATTACTAATATTTACACTAACATTTTTACTTCTTTACAAAAACAAGCTTGCTGTCAGCTTTGAAACAAAACTTTGACAAATTCCTGGGATGACGTCACCTCATTTGCATATGTTTATATCTCAGAAAAGAGAGGTCGACATCAAAGAATATTAAGTACACTTATTAAAACGGTAGGGGGGGAAGGCATTGGTCATGAGAAAATCACCATGGGGAGGGGGGACGGTCAAGAATTGAATACATATTTTATACAACAAGTGAACATGTGTATCTTGTTACTTTTTCACTTATCATCTTAAGCTATACTTCTGACAATTAACCTTACACAAACATATTTTATACTTTGAAGTCCTGAATAATAGTATTTAGTATAAATGCAAAGGTGATTATACAAAATCGCGCACTCTGATTGGTTTGCTAACTCGGATTATCAGCCCATAATCACCTTTTCGGACAAAATGGCTGCAAATAGTCGTTTTGTCACTGTTAGCGAAGATGAAATTGAAAACTTTAAAGAAAATGCTGTCCCAAAATCGACTATAAAAGCTACAAAGTTTGGTGTCGAGCTATTTAAAGGTATCATAGTAAATTTTCACGTTTTTTTTTTTTTGTCATTATGCGAGACAATGTTTACAATTTACTTTTGCGTGACGGTCGCGCTTTTAAAAAATAAAATATTTTCACTTTCAATCCCAGGGGATGTACTCGGGAGGTAACATGACGGGGGAGTCCGACGGAGCTTCATATTGCAACCCCCCAAAAATACGTACTCAAACCAGAATTTTTACACCCCAAAAAAATACATGGCATGCAGATTTCGAACCCAAAAAAATACAAGACTTAAATACCCCAAAACTGTTTTATTGAATTAAACAGGCTCTTCTAATGCATTTGAATTATTTGTCTCAACCCCTGATGATTAGCTTATGGTAGGACTATTTACTTATCTCTCCTTCTCTTCTCCCTAGCTCTCCTTCCCTTCCTATTTTTACGTCCCCTCCTTCCCTCGAGACAGTCACGTATATCCACACGCCTTCTTCTATTCACATCGTTATTTTATATTGCTGTTATTTTTACATTTTTATTTTTACATTATTGTATATTCTTACATATTTATTTATTATTATTTACTCATTATCATTATTATTATCATTTATTATTCATTACATATTTTTATTCTTACTTTTCTTTTATGAATTTCGATCTTTCACCATTATCATACCACCGTTTACTCCACATGTACACCTACAGTCGATTCATATTCATCGCCCTTGCATTCATTAAGATATTTCCTGTACATTCCACATACCATATCGTTCCATTCCACCTCAATTTGAAACGCCACTTATATTCACACTTGCCACGACATGCACTCTACAACTCTTACATCCCCACCTACCTTCCCTCAATTGATGTGTGGTACGAATACCTGCTTTTTAGCAAGTCATCTAGCATTGACCTAAAATCTTACCCATTCGCATACCCATTTTTTTATTTACATACAGGTCAATGCATTTGCACATGACTCTTCTTTTTTACATAAAAACAAGTTATGTGCATGATGAAGTGATGAAGTGACATGAAAGATATTTGATTGATAATAAGGAACCAAGGAAAAGTAAACAAGATTACAAATTACAATTACGTTGTTGTATTGTCTTCTTTATTGTTTTCAGTTTGTTTCTTTACGGAACTCACGCCTTGCTGAAAATTTTCTGATACACGGATCGAAAAAACAGTTGAACTCGGGGATGTGGAAACCCAAAAAAAATACGGGATTCATTTTAAGACCTAAAAAAAATACGTGGCATGTCTCTTGCCCGAAAAAAATTCCTAGAACCAAAATTGTCAACCCCAAACAATACGTCGGACTTCCCCGTCATGTTACCCCCCCCCCCCCCCCCCCCCAAAATCATTTGATAAGGTCAATAAAAGATTGAGCTAGCTGTAGCCATGGCTACTTTTTTTACTTTTCTGCAATGAATTCGAAAAAAGATCGAAAAAACACGATTTTGAGGACTTATTTCTTAATGTTTGTATGAAGCTAGCCAAATGTTAACACGTATCTTCCGATGTCTATTTTTAGGCATTTTTATGGGGCTGTTTCAACACAGCGGTCAAACGACTACGCATGCGCGAAAAAACAAGTAAAATGATACAGCACCAACCTCGTTCCCAGGCTTAATTTTCGCACGGACTCTATAAAAAACGATGGATTGGACGACTTTCATCGCTTTTTTCTCAAAATCTAAACAAAAATACAAAACTATAGACTCATGGTAGCTTTAAAATATAACAAAGGTTATGTACACGAAACTTCAAGCTTATATATTCAGGGAATTTCTTATAAATCGACTTCAAACACTTTTACAATCCAAAATTTAGCGCTGTGAAAATTTTGCCACGCATGCGTAGTCGTTTGACCGCTGTGTTGGCTGTTTCTTGGTCAGAGTACAACCCAACTCAAACTGCTAGTACCCAGTTCTCTACTCGTTTTGGTATTGGCTAATTAAACTTTTGCAATCTTAAAAACACCTGACTAGCGCTCAACTTTCACAGACTCATCAAAACCAGAAGACTTTATTCAGTTTTATCATTTCGAACTTCAACAGCAAAATGAGTACAAATGCAACGCTAAGCAAAAGCAACTGCAAATTTGCAGCAGCAGATACTCCCAGTGTAGTTACAGCCAAAATTATGACTCTTTTACTAGTTGGTGGATTTGGAGTTTGTGGAAATGTCTTAATCATCATTTTAGCAATTTGCTACACCGCTAGAAGAAACTTGCATCATTTGATCATCAACATGGCTATATCAGATACGATTGTAATCGTCGCATTCTCCTTGTCTACTCTCCCAGGGTTTTTTGGCTACAACTTTTGGAGCAATGCGAATGGGATCTCAGCAAACGTTGCTTGCAAAATAATTATGTTTCTGTTAAACGCTTCTTCGTTAGTGTCTTTAGTAACTTTGCTTATAGCAAGCATTGAGAGATACAAAATCACAACGACGATCCATATCATCAGACCTTACTCTTTGAAACAATGTATTTGGACTGTTTTAAGCTCTTGGCTGGTATCAGTAGTATTATCTTCATATATACTCTATAACCTAGAGTTGTGTCAACTAGTTTGGACTAAAACATCTACAACGTTATTTTTCTTGATGTACATATTTGCTATTATTTCGTATATTGTTATATTCACATTGAGTACACTGACTTTAAGGCGACTTTCAAAACCGCTTTCAATTGAAGCCCAACTTTCGAAAAACCAAAAGAAAGTGAGAAAGAAGAGAATTGCCAGCGCGGCTAAAATGGTGCTGTGTTCTCTTCTACTTTATTCCAGTTGTTATCTTCCGCTAACGTTTTTCTCGGCTATAGACATCATTTTTAGTGCAACTGACAACAATTTGATTGACTATCACAATAACTGTATCGCCTTGAGAGGACTTTTATTTTTTATTTTCAATTTTCTTCCTGTCTTCAATTCTTCATTCAGTCCGTATGTACATGTTGCTCTTCTTCCAGACTTTCGCAAAGCTGCCAAGGAGTTGATGTTTGAGAAGGGCAATAACAACAGAGAGGTCTCTCCTAATTCTCCAGTTCCTCGACAAACGTCGCAAACTACCAGAGTTTGAGAACAACAGAAAAGTGAAGTCTAACAACCGACAAGACACGACAACGACCGACAGGTGCCAATTATTAATCGATGCTTCGTCAGTAGATAAAGCGACATGCGACATGCGACGACCAACAACCAACTGTGTATTAATTAACACTAATTGTCCATCAAATATATAAAGCGTTAGAGAAGGGGAAGGAGGTACGAATGGTATTTTTAGATTTAAGAGTTTGACACGAGAGTCAACTTTTTAAATCAAGTAACATCGGTGTTAAAAGTACTATGCTAAACTGTTTTCGTAGCTATCTTTCTAAAAGGCATCAGCGAGTCGTTATAGAGGGACAATGTTGTATTAAACTGGTCTCGCGTAAACGATGGTGTACCTCAAGGCTCAGTACTTGGGCCTTTGCTCTTTCTTATTTACATTAACGACATATGTGACAACATTCAGTCTAATTGCTTTTTATATGCAGATGATACGTCGTTGTTTGACATCGTTGACGATCCTGTAAAATGTTCAAAACAATTAAATAGTTACTTTAACACAATAAATAATGGTGTGATAGACCTATTCCTGTCAGCAATGGAATTTAAAGAAATCACAAATAGAAAAATAGAAGAATATCGTTAACTTGTTACAGGTGGTCATCGGAAACATCGATCAAGTAAAGAAGATGACAACGGATTCAAATTTAAACACAAAAAAATGGATTTTTACCGATTATGACACACAGAATATATTGAACATTTTATAAAAAGAAAAAGAAAAGAAGTACATTGCCCACATTGTAAGAGGAAACAACAACTCAAGAAAAAACAATTACTTTTCAATAAAAATAAAATAAAAACACTTCTTTAACGTCTCAATTCTTTTAGACTGGCGGACACATGTGCCCTACTAATGGGGGAGACTCAGACACACACTCACTACCTCTACGTTTAATTATTTTGCACACAACTCAGCTCACATGTTCATGACAAATACTGTAAAGTAGGACGTCCTACACCGTCACTGTTAGAACAGGTGGTTGAAAATGAATCAAATGATTCAAAGGACCAGCTATTGAAAGCTGCTGTAAATAGGAACTTTTAAGATAGACGTATTAAGTCACTCCATCTTCTGTAAAGAAGAAGAGATAAAACACATGTATGTATATGTATGTATGGCTGATAAGATGAACACGTCTAAATGTGGGGCTATTTCGTTTTCAGTGAAACGTGTCATTTCATCCTAGTACTCTTTATTTCAACAACACTCCTGTTTGTGAGGTCAGCTCTCACACACACCTTGGCTTAACCTTATCAAACGATCTCTCCTGGAGGGAGCATATTTTATCGTTACATCTTTCATCCCCGAATGGAACCGATTAGATACCAGTCTGCGCACTGCTTGTCAGTCAAGTAACGAGTTTAAATCTAAACTTCGTGATGCATTTTGTTTTAATTATAATCGACTTTATGATGCCACCCAATAGACAAGTTAGACTGTGCATTTTAAAAATTGTTACTTATTCAAAATTTCGTGTAAATCGTCATCACTCTGTGAATGTGGCGATGGATCTGTTGAGTCAATTTCTCATTATCTCTTACATTGCTCTCGATATGCTGCTCAACGTCGAACTTTGTTTTCACTTTCCGCACAGATTTTCAAACACCCTGTTTCTGATAATTACAAAATAAATTTCTTTCTGAATGGTTCTCCATATCTCCATATCATATAGTATATAATACTGAAACAAAACCAAAAATGTCTTGAAAATAACCTATGCGAAGGACCATCTTGTCAAAATATCATTGTAGATCAATGAATCAATAAATAAAATAAAAACTTAAATATAAAATCGGATTTAATCTTTGTTATTTGGTTGCTATATATCAGTCTTATCTACTTGCCCAGAAGACCAGACAGGCCGGGTTACGCAGCTGGCAGGAGTTTGCCGCACTACAATGATCGAATGATAACAGTTCACACGCAATACAAAACATTACACTGAATTTTGTTTTGAGAAATCGTATTAAATGAATGAACAAATGGATGTAGAAATGTTTTTACAATAGCTCAACCTCGTTCCCAGAGTCCTCTCCCACCCCGCCCAAAAGCGAAGGGAGTGGGATCTGGGAACGAGGTTGACAATAGCTGGTATTACAAATATATCTTAACTTATAAGTTTTGGCCCGAAAGTTCGACTTGAATCCATTGTTAATTTTTTTTTTCGCATATAACTGTTATAGCACAACCTCGTCCCCAGGCTCTCCTATCTGGTTTTTACCAGAGACCCTGGTGAAGGCTGGAAGGTCACGCTATCAAAATCTCCAAGATATTTTGGTCACGTGAAAACTTCCACAGGTATCCCATTCTCGACTTTTATAGTTATATGAACCGAGCTTCCTTCGTTCGAATGATATATGATCAGTTGAAAATTGTGGCTTCAGTTTCAGTTTAAGATGATTTAGGATATTTTAGAGTGTTTTTGAAGTACCCAATCTAATTGTTGTACATACTGAGAATTACGCCACAAAATTCTATAAGATAAAAATCGTTCTTGTATAATTTAGAAATCTTTATATTGGTCATTCGATTTTCTTCACTGGTGAAAAATATCTGCTCTCCTAAAAACAATTTTGTTGAATTACACAGCTCACTTCGGTCTTCGCGACTGTAAAACTGAAGAATTACAAACTCACCCGCTGGAAGAAATTACTATTTATATTAAAATGCGCAGCTGGACGCACTTTCCGTAATAGAGATTAATCTTTTATATTACACACGCGATCCAGTAAAAACCCACATATAAGTACCTACCATTTAAGAACCTGTTAGGCTAAAATTTCTCAATCAAGCAGCCTACACATAAGTACCACTCTAGGCTAAAATCTAAACAGGCTCATTTTTAAAAGACGAAATACATTATTTCACTTGGGTTATAGCCAAATGCGTTGGTTCCATGTGCCTACAGTGAAACCCCTTATATACGCACCTACCATTTAAGAACCTGTTAGGCTAAAATTTCCCAATTAAGCAGCCTACACATAAGTACCACTCTAGGCTAAAATCTAAACAGGCTCATTTTTAAAAGACGAAATACATTATTTCACTTGGGTTATAGCCAAATGCGTTGGTTCCATGTGGCTACAGTGAAACCCCTTATATACGCACCTACCATTTAAGAACCTGTTAGGCTAAAATTTCCCAATTAAGCAGCCTTAACATAAGAACCACTCTAGGCTAAAATCTACACAGGTTCTTTTTTAAAAAACAGCAACTGATTTCAGTACATCACATGCAAGACAAAAAATACATAACTTAGGTTATTGTTGATAGTATTTTGAGGCACATACATGTATCAGGGAGGGATTATGTTCTCTAGATGTGTAGCTAAAACAAATGCATATATATATATAAATGATTCAATGAATATACAATATTGTTTTGAACAAAAATTAAGAACCTAATTCAGAACCTCGCTCGTTCGTTTGTAATCCTTCACAACAAGTGAAAGGTAAACAATTTTCGGTCGTGAACAAAAAAATATACATGGTAAAATTAATTTTTTTTTATAATATAAGATATATTATATAAGACAGAACGCTTATTTCACGACGTTTCGATGTCGCTGACAACATTTTCAAGTAAGGTTTATTCGATAAATATGAATATTACATTGAGATGAAAGTTATCCTCTTGGGATCAATACGCGTGACATGCACTTATTAAACAAATACGTGAAATAAGCGTTCTGTCTTATATTATAAAAATTTGTCCAAAAGCCACTCTTTTGAAAATTAAAAAAACTTTATAAAGTTTAGGTTTATTTTTCGCTTTAACATGTCATAGTTTTTAAATTTTTGAGAGAATTTTGTAAATAAAAAAAAAAATATCAGTGAAATGGTTTGCTAATCATCATAATAAATTGAATTTAAATAACCTTCATATAGCTGTGCTTTGATTCCGTGAATTTTGCTGAAACTTTGTCTGGTTGTTTATTGTATTCTTCAAAAACGATAAAAAAAAATCATAAAAATCATAAAAATACAACGGACAGATTTTCAGAACAATCGAATTTTAGTCAAACTATCGCACCTGCGTTAACAAGAGTGTTTTATATATATCAATTCGATTCAATGCTGGTTTATACTTCTTTAATTCAGTTCAGTTCGTTTTGTTTCGGTTCGTTCATGCTTACAACGATTAATAGCGCACACTAACTTAAGGATTCAAAAAACCCTATTTATAACCCTTTCTAACATAGGGGGTTTGTCACGACTCACCCCAGGCCCCTACCCAGACACCCCGGTCCCTCAAGCCTTCCCCATAGAATACCAAACATACACCGGCTTAAATTAAACTATATATATTACAAAAGGACTTTTCTATTAATACTAAACGTATACTCAATATGATACTTATCTATTAATACTAAACGCATACTCAATATGATACTTATCTATTAATACTAAACGCATACTCAATATGATACTTATCTATTAATACTAAACGTATACTCAATATAAGTACTTATTGACTGAGTGAGAGGGCCGTACGGGAAAATATTTGGCTCGCGATCATGACGTACGGAACGAGCGCAGCGAAGTCCGTACAAATGACCAAGAGCCAAATATTTTCCCGTACGGCCCGACCTAACTCAGTCAATAAGTTTTTTATCATATGACCCGTATTTTGCCCGGCGCGCGCCATTTTTGTTGTGATGTTTCGAGTAGCGGGTCCGTACGTGTTTGTACGGACCAGGTGAAAAAAGGCCGTACGGACCCCATCACGTGACTTTTTCCGAAGGTTTTCTTAAGAGCGGGCGCCGGGCAAAATACGGGTCATAGGATAGAGATACTTATCTATTAATACTAAACGTATACTCAATATGATACTTATCTATTATTACTAAACGTATACTCAATATGATACTTATCTATTAATACTAAACGTATACTCAATATGATACTTATCTATTAATGCTAAACGTATACTCAATATGATACTTATCTATTAATACTAAACGTATACTCAATATGATACTTATCTATTAATACTTAACACTATATCTTAAATAGCATAATTTAGTACGATTATGATTTGCAAAATTATAAATAATTATAAGTGTACTTATAGTTCGGCGGCAGTTCAACTCTCTGTGAATATTGCTTTATACTTCGCTTCTTTGGTTATTATCCCTTCGGTTCTTTGGTTAGTTTCTTTATTCCTTCGGTTCTTTGGTTAGTTTCTTTATTCCTTCGGTTCTTTGGTTAGTTTCTTTATTCCTTCGATTCTTTTATCGTTATGTTGTTTAGAGGGACCTTGAGTGCATGTGTCTGCTCCTCTACTTTTACTTTTGTCATGGGATTTCTGAGTGAGTCTGCTCCTTGACTTGATTCTCTTACGCTCTAACAGACTGTCTCTCTCTGGTTGAGCGTCTCTCTCGTTTTGCGTCTCTCTGGTTTAGCGTGCCGCCAAGCCGCGTTATACTATGTTATTTACACATTTGCACGTATCAGTGTGACAATGGTTTATCTAATGAAACAATGGTAATAAAAATACTTATTTCAAATTACTACAATAAAGCTCGTTACAGGGTTATGTAACCTACCAAAACAGTTACATAATTCAGTAAACAATGTCTACTAGTTTAAAATAGTTACATAATCAAATGAAACAATGTTCATGCTAATGGGCTTATACCAAAATGGTTCGCCCTAATGATGTTATTGTACAGAACAAAGAGCGAAAACACTAGAACCATGAAACAAAATCAAATTGTTAGTGTGTAATAGTTCTTATTTAGCGACTATTAGTTACAATAAAAGACAAGTAAACTTGTAATGAGGTATTGTTTCCTTTTGTATTTGATGTTTCTGGTTGAGTGATACTGACTAAACAGTCACTAAAAAAAAAATTAGTTAGTAACTATTTCGTTTTTATTTCATGGTTCTAGTGTTTTCGCTCTAAAATATCGCAAAAATTATTTACTTCTCTAGTGCAATCAGATTATTTCACATTATTCTTGAATACTTTTTGTAGAAGATGTGTAATTTTTATGACAATAGCTTAAAAGCAGAAAATGTTACGAGTAGAAAATTGTCATGGCTGAGTGAGTCGATATAATAACACATGAGTCACCTTAGGAAGTTGATATTTAGGTAAGTCATGAACTGGAAAAAAAAATGGATTTGAACATTTATTCGCGGAGAACTAGCACTCTAAACTTTGAAATCGACCGCGCCCCTTCGGGTTGGCTGGGAATTGGGAAAAAACAACAATATGCCACAGTGTTCAACTTTGATGTTGTCTGTAAGTAATAGAGGGCCAAGGATTGAGCCTTGTGGGACCCCAATTGAGACATTTGCTTGCTGTAAGCTATAACTTAATATAGATTGGAGAGGTTTGACTCAAACCATCTAAAACGCCGAGACCATATCGAGGGGCTTTGTAAGATCAATGAAAACGTTGCAGTGACTGTCGATGATTTAAGTCTGAAACCAAACTGCTTATTGGATAGTAGGTGGTTATCACACGGATAGGCATACAGTTGAGCATGAACAGAATTTTACTGATTGAAGGCAGAACAGTTATTTGACTTAAGCAGTTAATGGAGGAGAAAAAGCGAAAGAAGTCTAGACAGCAATAAAATGTATAATATAGCTTGGGCAATACAGTAGATTGATTTCAATTACGGAAAGTGCATACGCCGCACTGCAATGATCGAACGATAACAGTTCACACGGCAATACAAAAACATTCACTGATTTTTGTTTTGAGAAAGCGTTTCTCTCCCCAAATTTTTTTTTGAAAATTAGCAAGCGATATTCATCTCCAAAGATCTTTGTCATAATGTTGTCGTCGCTTGTCGCTATCTCTTGTCTCTTGTTGATTGTCTGTTGTAGATGTTCTCTTATCGGCTGTTTGTTGTTTGTTGTCGTGGCTTGTCGGTTGTTCGCTGTCACTTGTTGGTTGTTGGTCGTCGCATGTCGCTTCATCTACTGACGAAGCATCTTGTAGTTTGCGACGTTTGTCCAGGAGAGACGTGTCTGTTATTTCTCTTCTCGAACAGCAACTCCTTGGCAGCTTTGCGAAAGTCTGGAAGAAGAGCAACATATACACACGGACTGAATGAAGAATTGAAGAGAGGAAGAAAATTGAAAATAAAAAATAAAAGTCCACCCCAGTCGATACAGTTACTGTGATAGTCAATCAAATTGTAGCCATTTGCTTTGAGAATATTGTTTATAACCGAGAAAAACGCAAGCGGAAGATAACCACTGGAATAAAGTAGAAGAGAACACAGCACCATTTTAGCCGCGCTGGCAAGTCTCTTCTTTTTTGCTTGTCTCTGGCTATTCGAAAGTTGGGCTTCGATGGAAAGAGGTTTTGAAAGTCGCCTTAAAGTCAGTGTACACAATATGAATATAGCAATATACGAAACGATAGCAAAGATGGACATCAACACAAGGAATGTTCCAGAGATCTTCGTCAAAACTATTTGACACGACCAGCGGTTTTTTATCTCGTGGAAATAGAGTGTATATGAAGATAATACTACTGATACCAGCCAAGAGCTTAAAACAGTCCAAATACGTCGTTTCAAAGAGTAAGGTCTGATGATCTGGATCGCGGTTGTGATTTTGTATCTCTCAATGCTCGCTATTAGCAAAGTTACTAAATACACTAACGACGAAGCGTTTAACAGAAACATGAATATTTTGCAACCAATGTTTCCTTACAACCAATTGGCGTTTCTCCAAAAGCTGTGGCCAAAACAAAATGGGAAAAAAGTCAAGGAGAACATGGCGATCGTAATCGTATCCGCTGTAGCCATGTTGATGATCAAATGATGCAAGTTTCTTCTAGGGGTGTAGAAAATTGCTAAAATGATGATTAAGACATTTCCGCAAACTCCAAATCCACCAACTAGTAAAAGAGTCATAATTTTGGCTGTAGCTACACTTGGCTCATCTTCTTTTGCAAATTTGCAGTTGCTTTTGTTTAACGTTGCATTTGTGTTCATTTTGCCGTTGAAGTTCGAAATGATAAAACTGATTAAAAAACTCATTAATAATTCATGAGCTATTAGTCCAATCGGGGCATTCCAATTTGGTCACATGCATGACCTTTATACCCCATAAAACACTGCCATAGGTACATTATATAAAAACACATGTGTCTTTATGATAAAGGTACGTGTGTCTTTATGATAAAGGTACCTATGACACTTGTAATGGTCTCAGTTTTAATCTCTCATCATTGACCTTTACTAGAGGCATCACCCGAAACAATGCAATCAAGCTCGTACTATATTATACACGACCTTTCTCAAATGTGGGATGCCAAATGTGGTGCTTAATGGTGCATAATGTGATATGAGAATGCGCAGTGTACCTTGCAAATAAAGTTTGTCTCCAAATTAGACTTTTCTTCAAGAAACTTTTATAATTTAGTTTTGAATAAGTGTTGGAGTTTTTTAAGCTATATAAAAAACTCGCAGCACGTGTTTTATCAAGGATCAAAAACCTTCGCTGCGCTCGGGTTTTTAACCTTGATAAAACACTGCTGCTCGTTTTTTATATACTACATAAAGTCTTCTGGTTTTTATCAGTCCATGCATGTGATTTAATAAATAAGCTGGACTCGAGCCGGGTGCTCCCAACATTACAAACGTTTAATTAAAACACTTCAATCGAATTCAAACGGCTTCAAAATGAGCCCGTTAATTGGGATGAAACTTTATCAAATTACTTTTCTTAATATGGCTAGGGTTGTTTTGGGGGATGGTTTAAAAGTTCAGAGCAGAACTAAGGCGATGAGCGATTGATTGATTGATTGATTGATGTAATGGATGGTTTTGATGAGTCCATGTAAGAAATTCATAAGACGGATGGGGCTTGAGCGCTAGCCAGATGTTTTTATGATTGCAAAGTTTAATTGCTTTTCAGGTTAATCGAAGTAGAAAAATCTATTTTCTTAATTGATAAATTATATTTTTTTTATAACGTCCAAGTGTAATATATAACAAGGAAGAGTGGCTTAAGCCAAACAAGGCAGTAGGTCTTGACAAAATAAGTGCTCGTTTGCTCGAGGATGCATGCCGTTGATATTGTTGATCCTGCTCTGATGTCGCTGTTCAACCTCTCTATTGAGTCTGGAAGTTTCCCATCAATTTGGAAAAGGTATTCCCACTATTTAAGAAGTGGGATAAGCAAGATTCATCAAATTACTTAAACAATAGAGTAGTTGAATCGAGCGGGGCATTATGTTGTGATAGTTGCCCCAGGAAACTGGATGTTCAGAAAAACAAATAGTCTTCTGAGAACGTACTCGTTGCTGTTGAATTATAAAAACCAATAATCACCTTCACAGTTCCCTGCGCCATCGTGAAAGGTAGCCAGGCCTTTGCATCGAAGCGAGACGAACGTTGAGCTGGCAATGATAGAGTCACGTGAATAATTACTCCACAAGGTGTTAAAAGGTTTCTATCATTGCAAGCTCAACGTTCATCTCGCTTCGATGCAAAGGCTTGGCTACCTTTCAAGATGGCGAAGGGACCTGATAAGTGGACTATTTCTGTTCTGCCTTTAAGCAGTAAAATGCTGGAGAAAGCATTTCCTGATGCTCAACTGTATGCCTATCTGTGTGATAACCACCTACTACAAAATAAGCAGTTTGGTTTTGGAGAAATGAGCGAAAAAATCGAAAAAGTAAATTATTCCCCCCCCCCCCTCACAAATGAAGAACATTACGCTTTGCCATAACGGAACAGATTAGACTGAACCCCCCTCGTTCAAATTGAGAGCACTGCTGAATACTTACGAGAAAAGGGTTTTATCAAGATCGCCAGAGAATCTAACCAACACTGAGGAGGACGTCTTTGTCAATTTGTTGAGTTTTCAGTTTCAAATTAAAGTTAGGTGTTACCCCCCTCCTTCACTGATTAATTTTGGACGTTGCCCCCCCTCTTTCAAGACAAACCCCCCCCCCCCCCCCCTCCTGATAATTATTGCGCAGTCCCTAATTGGCCTCCAACTAATTATCATAATATAAAAACTTACTGATGTTAAGAATGCTAAAAGAAAGCTATCATAGGATAGACATTCACCCTAACAATAACTTGTGAAGGTTTAAGAGATTAAATTTACACGAAGCTATAAGAATTTAGAAAAGGAAGTTTCGCTAGCGCTGCTCTGTGCAAAATGCTTGTAAAGTTATGCTAACTGAAAAATATAAGGATTGTATGCATTTCCTATTGAGGGCCTCGTTTTGGTGTATTTTCTTATTTTTTATTTTTATAGCTTCTTATTATTATTATTATTATTTTTATTATTATTATTGTTGTTGGTAGGTTGTCAGTTGCTGTCATCTCGTGTCTATGTTGCTTATGGTTGTTTGTCAACGCTTGTTGGCTATCGATGATATGTAGTTTGTCGTGGCTTGTCGGTTTAACACCGTCTCACGTGGATTATTGATTGTCGCTTGTTGTCATTCCTTGTCGCTTGTAGTTATCTCTTGTTGATTGCCTGTTGTAGATGGTCACTTGTCGGCTGTTTGTTTGTTGGTCGTCGCATGTCGCTTGATCTACTGACGAAGCATCGATTAATAATTGTCACCTGTCGGTCGTTGTCTTGTCTTGACGGTTATTAGACTTTGCTTGTCGGTTGTTATCGTTGCTTCTCGGTTGCTCTCAAAATCTGGTAGTTTGCGACGTTTGTTGAGGAACTGTAGAATTAGAAGAGACCTGTCTGTTGTTATTTCCCTTCTCGGACATCAACTCCTTGGCAGCTTTGCGAAAGTCTGGAAGAAGAGCAACATATACACACGGACTGAATGAAGAATTGAAGAGAGGAAGACAATTGTAAATAAAAAATAAAAGTCCACCCCAGTCGATACAGTTACTGTGATAGTCAATCAAATTGTAGCCATTTGCTTTAAGAATATATGCTGTTTATAACCGAGAATAACATTAGCGGAAGATAACAACTCGAATAGAGTAGAAGAGAACACAGCACCATTTTAGCCGCGCTCGCAAGTCTCTTCTTTCTCGCTTGTTTCTGGCTATTCGAAAGTTGGGCTTCGATGGAAAGAGGTTTTGAAAGTCGCCTTAAAGTCAGTGTACTCATTGTGAATATAACAATATACGAAGTGATAGAAAATGTGGACATCAACACAAGGAATGTTCCAGAGATCTTCGTCCAAACTATTTGACACGACCAGCGGTTTTTTTATCTCGTGGAAATAGAGTGTATATGAAGATAATACTACTGATACAAGCCAAGAGCTTAAAACAGTCCAAATACGTCGTTTCAAAGAGTAAGGTCTGATGATCTGAATCGTGGTTGTGATTTTATACCTCTCAATGCTCGCTATTAGCAAAGTTACTAAATACACTAACGACGAAGCGTTTAACAGAAACATGATTATTTTGCAACCAATGTTTCCTGACAACCAATTGGCGTTTCTCCAAAAGCTGTAGCCAAAAAAACCTGGGACAATAGTCAAGGAGAACATGGCGATCGTAATCGTATCCGCTGTAGCCATGTTGATGATCAAATGATGCAAGTTTCTTCTAGGGGTGTAGAAAATTGCTAAAATGATGATAAACACATTTCCGCAAACTCCAAATCCACCAACTAGTAAAAAAGACATAATTTTGGCTGTAGCTACACTTGGCTCATCTTCTTTTGCAAATTTGCAGTTGCTTTTGTTTAACGTTGCATTTGTGTTCATTTTGCCGTTGAAGTTCGAAATGATAAAACTGCATGAATAAAGTCTTCTGGTTTTTATGAGTCCATGCATGTGATTTAATAAATAGGCTGGACTCGAGCCGGGTGCTCCAACATTACACACGTTTAATTAAAACATTTCAATCGAAGTTTGATTGGATTATATGTGAGTTGAGTTTGTTTGATGTGTTCTTCTCTCCTATGCCACGAGGGTTTTTCTCCGGGTTATCCGGTTTTCCTCCCTCCACAAAAATGAACATGTGAGCTGCGTTGTGTGCAAAATAATTAACGTAGAGGTAGTGAGTGTGTGTCTGAGTCTTCCCAATTAGCCACTGGCTAAATACATTGAGACGTTAAAAAAGTGATTTATTTTATTTTTTTATTTTATAATTCAAAGGGCTTCAAAATGAGCCCGTTGGGATGAAACTTTATCAAATTACTTTTCTTAATATGGCTAGGGTTGTTTTGGGGGATGTTTTAAAAGTTCAGAGCAGAATTAAGGCGATGATTGATTGATGTAATGAATATTTTTGATGTGTCCATGTAAGAAATTCATAAGACGGATGGGGCTTGAGCGCTAGCCAGATGTTTTTATGATTGCAAAGTTTAATTGCTTTCCAGGTTAATCGAAGTAGAAAAATCTATTTTCTTAATTGATGAATTATATTTTTTATAAAGTCCAAGTGTAATATATAACAAGGAAGAGTGGCTTAAGCCAAACAAGGCAGTAGGTCTTGACAAAATAAGTGCTTCTTTGCTCGAGGATGCCGTTGATATTGTTGATCCAGCTCTGATGTCGCTGTTCAACCTCTCTATTGAGTCTGGAAGTTTCCCATCAATTTGGAAAAGGTATCCCCACTATTTAAGAAGTGGGATAAGCAAGATTCATCAAATTACTTAAACAATAGAGTAGTTGAATCGAGCTGGACATTATGTTGTGATAGTTGCCCGCGGAAACTGGATGTTTAGAAAAACAAATAGTCTTCTGAGAACGTACTCGTTGTTGTTGAATTATAAAGACCAATAATCACCTTCACAGTTCCCTGCGCCATCGTGAAAGGTAGCCAGGCCTTTGCATCGAAGCGAGACGAACGTTGAGCTGGCAATGATAGAGTCACGTGAATAATTACTCCACAAGGTGTTAAAAGGTTTCTATCATTGCAAGCTCAACGTTCATCTCGCTTCGATGCAAAGGCTTGGCTACCTTTCAAGATGGCGAAGGGACCTGATAAGTGGACTATTTCTGTTCTGCCTTTAAGCAGTAAAATGCTGGAGAAAGCATTTCCTGATGCTCAACTGTATGCCTATCTGTGTGATAACCACCTACTATCCAATAAGCAGTTTGGTTTCAGACTTAAACCTTAAAACCGACTTAAAATGTATCTATTTTTTGCATTGCATGTGATGTACTGAAACTGCATGCTGTTTTTGCAAATAAGAACCGGTTTAGATTCTAGCCTGGAGTGGTTCTTATGTGAAGGGTGCTTAATTGGAAACGTTTTGCCTAACAGGTTCTTAAATGGTATGTTATTACACGCGGCTTTTAAGTTCGTCCAGCTGCGGACTTAAATATCATGATAAATAGAAATTACTTCGTTCGTGTGAGTCTGTAATTTTTCTGTTTTGCAGTCACGATCGAGACCGAAGTGAGCTGTGTTATTTAGATTCATTTTGTGTATTTGAATCGAATATAATGTTTTGTATTACGTGCTCACGAACTGTTATCATTTGATCATTATAGTGCGGCGAACTCCTGCCAGCTGCGTAACCCGGCCTGTCTGGTTGACTGCCCCAGTAGATAAGACTGATATACACCTATTTCAATTAACCTTGTCCATCTGGAATGGACGATCTGAGACCGAAAGGAATTGTGGGAGTTCAATAAATTCCAAATGTGTTGTTTTAATCACACTTGAATGGTGCTGAATTATGGATAATGGTATTTCAGAAGTAAACATTAATATTCGAGCTGATTATAATAGTGCATTTGCAGTTTAACTAGCTCCCACAATTCCTATCGGTCTCAGAGCAACCATTCCAGATGGACAACGTTAATTGAAATAGGTGTATAGCAACCAAATACAAAGATTAATTCTGATCGATTTTATTCTATTTTTTATTTATTTATCTAAAATGATATTTTGACAGGGTGCTCCTTCGCATAGATGATTTTCAAGAAAGTCCTGTAAAGTTTATTTATTTATTCATTTACTTATGTATTGGTTGAGAAATGAGCGAAAAAATCGAAAAAGTAAATTATTCCCCCTCCCCCCCCCCCCCTCACAAATGAAGAACATTACGCCTTGCGCCATAACGGAACAGATTAGACTGAACCCCCCTCGTTCAAATTGAGAGCACTGCTGAATACTTACGAGAAAAGGGTTTTATCAAGATCGCCAGAGAATCTAACCAACACTGAGGAGGACGTCTTTGTCAATTTGTTGAGTTTTCAGTTTCAAATTAAAGTTAGGTGTTACCCCCCCCCCCCCCCCCCTCCTTCACTGATTAATTTTGGACGTTGCCCCCCCCCCCCCCCCCTCCTGATAATTATTGCGCAGTCCCTAATTGGCCTCCAACTAATTATCATAATATAAAAACTTACTGATGTTAAGAATGCTAAAAGAAAGCTTTCATAGGATAGACATTCACCCTAACAATAACTTGTGAAGGTTTAAGAAATTAAATTTACACGAAGCTTTAAGAATTTAGAAAAGGAAGTTTCGCTAGCGCTGCTCTGTGCAAAATGCTTGTAAAGTTATGCTAACCGAAAAAATAAGGATTGTTTGCATTTCCTATTGAGGGCCTCGTTTTGGTGTATTTTCTTATTTTTTATTTTTATAGCTTCTTCTTCTTCTTCTTCTTATTATTGTTGTTGTTGTTGTTGTTGGTAGGTTGCCAGTTGCTGTCATCTCGTGTCTATGTTGCTTATGGTTGTTTGTCAACGCTTGTTGGCTATCGATGATATGTAGTTTGTCTTGGCTTGTCGGTTTAACACCGTCTCACGTGGATTATTGATTGTCGCTTGTTGTCGTCACTTGTAGCTTGTTGTTATCTCTTGTTGATTGTCTGTTGTAGATGGTCACTTGTCGGCTGTTTGGTTGTTGGTCGTCGCATGTCGCTTGATATACTGACGAAGCATCGATTAATAATTGTCACCTGTCGGTCGTTGTCTTGTCTTGACGGTTATTAGACTTTGCTTGTCGGTTGTTATAGTGGCTTCTCGGTTGCTCTCAAAATCTGGTAGTTTGCGACGTTTGTTGAGGAACTGTACAATTAGGAGAGACCTGTCTGTTGTTATTTCGCTTCTCAAACATCAACTCCTTGGCAGCTTTGCGAAAGTCTGGAAGAAGAGCAACATATACACACGGTTGGAATGAAGAATTGAAGAGAGGAAGACAATTGTAAATAAAAAATAAAAGTCCACCCCAGTCGATACAGTTACTGTGATAGTCAATCAAATTGTAGCCATTTGCTTTAAGAATATATGCTGTTTATAACCGAGAATAACATTAGCGGAAGATAACAACTCGAATAGAGTAGAAGAGAACACAGCACCATTTTAGCCGCGCTCGCAAGTCTCTTCTTTCTTGCTTGTTTCTGGCTATTCGAAAGTTGGGCTTCGATGGAAAGAGGTTTTGAAAGTCGCCTTAAAGTCAGTGTACTCATTGTGAATATAACAATATACGAAGTGATAGAAAATGTGGACATCAACACAAGGAATGTTCCAGAGATCTTCGTCCAAACTATTTGACACGACCAGCGGTTTTTTTATCTCGTGGAAATAGAGTGTATATGAAGATAATACTACTGATACAAGCCAAGAGCTTAAAACAGTCCAAATACGTCGTTTCAAAGAGTAAGGTCTGATGATCTGAATCGTGGTTGTGATTTTATACCTCTCAATGCTCGCTATTAGCAAAGTTACTAAATACACTAACGACGAAGCGTTTAACAGAAACATGATTATTTTGCAACCAATGTTTCCTGACAACCAATTGGCGTTTCTCCAAAAGCTGTAGCCAAAAAAACCTGGGACAATAGTCAAGGAGAACATGGCGATCGTAATCGTATCCGCTGTAGCCATGTTGATGATCAAATGATGCAAGTTTCTTCTAGGGGTGTAGAAAATTGCTAAAATGATGATAAACACATTTCCGCAAACTCCAAATCCACCAACTAGTAAAAAAAGACATAATTTTGGCTGTAGCTACACTTGGCTCATCTTCTTTTGCAAATTTGCAGTTGCTTTTGTTTAACGTTGCATTTGTGTTCATTTTGCCGTTGAAGTTCGAAATGATAAAACTGCATGAATAAAGTCTTCTGGTTTTTATGAGTCCATGCATGTGATTTAATAAATAGGCTGGACTCGAGCCGGGTGCTCCAACATTACACACGTTTAATTAAAACATTTCAATCGAAGTTTGATTGGATTATATGTGAGTTGAGTTTGTTTGATGTGTTCTTCTCTCCTATGCCACGAGGGTTTTTCTCCGGGTTATCCGGTTTTCCTCCCTCCACAAAAATGAACATGTGAGCTGCGTTGTGTGCAAAATAATTAACGTAGAGGTAGTGAGTGTGTGTCTGAGTCTTCCCAATTAGCCACTGGCTAAATACATTGAGACGTTAAAAAAGTGATTTATTTTATTTTTTTATTTTATAATTCAAAGGGCTTCAAAATGAGCCCGTTGGGATGAAACTTTATCAAATTACTTTTCTTAATATGGCTAGGGTTGTTTTGGGGGATGTTTTAAAAGTTCAGAGCAGAATTAAGGCGATGATTGATTGATGTAATGAATATTTTTGATGTGTCCATGTAAGAAATTCATAAGACGGATGGGGCTTGAGCGCTAGCCAGATGTTTTTATGATTGCAAAGTTTAATTGCTTTCCAGGTTAATCGAAGTAGAAAAATCTATTTTCTTAATTGATGAATTATATTTTTTATAAAGTCCAAGTGTAATATATAACAAGGAAGAGTGGCTTAAGCCAAACAAGGCAGTAGGTCTTGACAAAATAAGTGCTTCTTTGCTCGAGGATGCCGTTGATATTGTTGATCCAGCTCTGATGTCGCTGTTCAACCTCTCTATTGAGTCTGGAAGTTTCCCATCAATTTGGAAAAGGTATCCCCACTATTTAAGAAGTGGGATAAGCAAGATTCATCAAATTACTTAAACAATAGAGTAGTTGAATCGAGCTGGACATTATGTTGTGATAGTTGCCCGCGGAAACTGGATGTTTAGAAAAACAAATAGTCTTCTGAGAACGTACTCGTTGTTGTTGAATTATAAAGACCAATAATCACCTTCACAGTTCCCTGCGCCATCGTGAAAGGTAGCCAGGCCTTTGCATCGAAGCGAGACGAACGTTGAGCTGGCAATGATAGAGTCACGTGAATAATTACTCCACAAGGTGTTAAAAGGTTTCTATCATTGCAAGCTCAACGTTCATCTCGCTTCGATGCAAAGGCTTGGCTACCTTTCAAGATGGCGAAGGGACCTGATAAGTGGACTATTTCTGTTCTGCCTTTAAGCAGTAAAATGCTGGAGAAAGCATTTCCTGATGCTCAACTGTATGCCTATCTGTGTGATAACCACCTACTATCCAATAAGCAGTTTGGTTTCAGACTTAAACCTTAAAACCGACTTAAAATGTATCTATTTTTTGCATTGCATGTGATGTACTGAAACTGCATGCTGTTTTTGCAAATAAGAACCGGTTTAGATTCTAGCCTGGAGTGGTTCTTATGTGAAGGGTGCTTAATTGGAAACGTTTTGCCTAACAGGTTCTTAAATGGTATGTTATTACACGCGGCTTTTAAGTTCGTCCAGCTGCGGACTTAAATATCATGATAAATAGAAATTACTTCGTTCGTGTGAGTCTGTAATTTTTCTGTTTTGCAGTCACGATCGAGACCGAAGTGAGCTGTGTTATTTAGATTCATTTTGTGTATTTGAATCGAATATAATGTTTTGTATTACGTGCTCACGAACTGTTATCATTTGATCATTATAGTGCGGCGAACTCCTGCCAGCTGCGTAACCCGGCCTGTCTGGTTGACTGCCCCAGTAGATAAGACTGATATACACCTATTTCAATTAACCTTGTCCATCTGGAATGGACGATCTGAGACCGAAAGGAATTGTGGGAGTTCAATAAATTCCAAATGTGTTGTTTTAATCACACTTGAATGGTGCTGAATTATGGATAATGGTATTTCAGAAGTAAACATTAATATTCGAGCTGATTATAATAGTGCATTTGCAGTTTAACTAGCTCCCACAATTCCTATCGGTCTCAGAGCAACCATTCCAGATGGACAACGTTAATTGAAATAGGTGTATAGCAACCAAATACAAAGATTAATTCTGATCGATTTTATTCTATTTTTTATTTATTTATCTAAAATGATATTTTGACAGGGTGCTCCTTCGCATAGATGATTTTCAAGAAAGTCCTGTAAAGTTTATTTATTTATTCATTTACTTATGTATTGGTTGAGAAATGAGCGAAAAAATCGAAAAAGTAAATTATTCCCCCTCCCCCCCCCCCCTCACAAATGAAGAACATTACGCCTTGCCATAACGGAACAGATTAGACTGAACCCCCCTCGTTCAAATTGAGAGCACTGCTGAATACTTACGAGAAAAGGGTTTTATCAAGATCGCCAGAGAATCTAACCAACACTGAGGAGGACGTCTTTGTCAATTTGTTGAGTTTTCAGTTTCAAATTAAAGTTAGGTGTTACCCCCCCCCCCCCCCCTCCTTCACTGATTAATTTTGGACGTTGCCCCCCCCCCCCCCTCCTGATAATTATTGCGCAGTCCCTAATTGGCCTCCAACTAATTATCATAATATAAAAACTTACTGATGTTAAGAATGCTAAAAGAAAGCTTTCATAGGATAGACATTCACCCTAACAATAACTTGTGAAGGTTTAAGAAATTAAATTTACACGAAGCTTTAAGAATTTAGAAAAGGAAGTTTCGCTAGCGCTGCTCTGTGCAAAATGCTTGTAAAGTTATGCTAACCGAAAAAATAAGGATTGTTTGCATTTCCTATTGAGGGCCTCGTTTTGGTGTATTTTCTTATTTTTTATTTTTATAGCTTCTTCTTCTTCTTCTTCTTATTATTGTTGTTGTTGTTGTTGTTGGTAGGTTGCCAGTTGCTGTCATCTCGTGTCTATGTTGCTTATGGTTGTTTGTCAACGCTTGTTGGCTATCGATGATATGTAGTTTGTCTTGGCTTGTCGGTTTAACACCGTCTCACGTGGATTATTGATTGTCGCTTGTTGTCGTCACTTGTAGCTTGTTGTTATCTCTTGTTGATTGTCTGTTGTAGATGGTCACTTGTCGGCTGTTTGGTTGTTGGTCGTCGCATGTCGCTTGATATACTGACGAAGCATCGATTAATAATTGTCACCTGTCGGTCGTTGTCTTGTCTTGACGGTTATTAGACTTTGCTTGTCGGTTGTTATAGTGGCTTCTCGTTGCTCTCAAAATCTGGTAGTTTGCGACGTTTGTTGAGGAACTGTACAATTAGGAGAGACCTGTCTGTTGTTATTTCGCTTCTCAAACATCAACTCCTTGGCAGCTTTGCGAAAGTCTCGAAGAAGAGCAACATATACCACACGGTTGGAATGAAGAATTGAAGAGAGGAAGACAATTGTAAATAAAAAATAAAAGTCCACCCCAGTCGATACAGTTACTGTGATAGTCAATCAAATTGTAGCCATTTGCTTTAAGAATATATGCTGTTTATAACCGAGAATAACATTAGCGGAAGATAACAACTCGAATAGAGTAGAAGAGAACACAGCACCATTTTAGCCGCGCTCGCAAGTCTCTTCTTTCTTGCTTGTTTCTGGCTATTCGAAAGTTGGGCTTCGATGGAAAGAGGTTTTGAAAGTCGCCTTAAAGTCAGTGTACTCATTGTGAATATAACAATATACGAAGTGATAGAAAATGTGGACATCAACACAAGGAATGTTCCAGAGATCTTCGTCCAAACTATTTGACACGACCAGCGGTTTTTTTATCTCGTGGAAATAGAGTGTATATGAAGATAATACTACTGATACAAGCCAAGAGCTTAAAACAGTCCAAATACGTCGTTTCAAAGAGTAAGGTCTGATGATCTGAATCGTGGTTGTGATTTTATACCTCTCAATGCTCGCTATTAGCAAAGTTACTAAATACACTAACGACGAAGCGTTTAACAGAAACATGATTATTTTGCAACCAATGTTTCCTGACAACCAATTGGCGTTTCTCCAAAAGCTGTAGCCAAAAAAACCTGGGACAATAGTCAAGGAGAACATGGCGATCGTAATCGTATCCGCTGTAGCCATGTTGATGATCAAATGATGCAAGTTTCTTCTAGGGGTGTAGAAAATTGCTAAAATGATGATAAACACATTTCCGCAAACTCCAAATCCACCAACTAGTAAAAAAGACATAATTTTGGCTGTAGCTACACTTGGCTCATCTTCTTTTGCAAATTTGCAGTTGCTTTTGTTTAACGTTGCATTTGTGTTCATTTTGCCGTTGAAGTTCGAAATGATAAAACTGCATGAATAAAGTCTTCTGGTTTTTATGAGTCCATGCATGTGATTTAATAAATAGGCTGGACTCGAGCCGGGTGCTCCAACATTAGTTGCCCGCGGAAACTGGATGAGTTCAGAAAAACAAATAGTCTTCTGAGAACGTACTCGTTGCTGTTGAATTATAAAGACCAATAATCACCTTCACAGTTCCCTGCGCCATCGTGAAAGGTAGCCAGGCCTTTGCATCGAAGCGAGACGAACGTTGAGCTGGCAATGATAGAGTCACGTGAATAATTACTCCACAAGGTGTTAAAAGGTTTCTATCATTGCAAGCTCAACGTTCATCTCGCTTCGATGCAAAGGCCTGGCTACCTTTCAAGATGGCGAAGGGACCTGATAAGTGGACTATTTCTGTTCTGCCTTAAAGCAGTAAAATGCTGGAGAAAGCATTTCCTGATGCTCAACTGTATGCCTATCTGTGTGATAACCACCTACTATCCAATAAGCAGTTTGGTTTCAGACTTAAATCTTAAAACCGACTTAAAATGTATCTATTTTTTGCATTGCATGTGATGTACTGAAACTGCATGCTGTTTTTGCAAATAAGAACCGGTTTAGATTCTAGCCTGGAGTGGTTCTTATGTGAAGGGTGCTTAATTGGAAACGTTTTGCCTAACAGGTTCTTAAATGGTATGTTAGTACACGCGGCTTTTAAGTTCGTCCAGCTGCGGACTTAAATATCATGATATATAGAGATTACTTCGTTGGTGTGAGTTTGTAATTTTTCTGTTTTGCAGTCACGATCGAGACCAAAGTGAGCTGTGTTATTTAGATTCATTTTGTGTATTTGAATCGAATGTAATGTTTTGTATTACGTGCTCACGAACTGTTATCATTTGATCATTATAGTGCGGCGAACTCCTGCCAGCTGCGTAACCCGGCCTGTCTGGTTTACTGCCCCAGTAGATAAGACTGATATATAGCAACCAAATACAAAGATTAATTCTGATCGATTTTATTTTTTTATTTTTTTATTTATTTATCTAAAATGATATTTTGACAGGGTGCTCCTTCGCATAGATGATTTTCAAGAAAGTCCTGTAAAGTTTATTTATTTATTAATTTACTTATGTATTTATGTATTTATTATTTATTTAAATCTTTATTTATTGATGTCTTTATTTATTGATGTCTTTATTTATTGATGTCTTTATTTATTTATTTATTCATTTACTTGTTTGTTTGTTTGTTTGTTTGTTTGTTTTTTGTTTGTTTGTTTGTATTTAATTAGTTATTTGTTTACAATAACATTTTAACACAGTGCTCCTCCACATAGGTGATTTTCAAGAAAGTCCTGTAAAGCTAAATATATATAACAAAATACAGATAATCGAGACAAAAAAATTATGCGATCGAAGAAAAATGTAAAATTGTAATTAACAAGCTTTGAAAGTTTCTGAAAAACTAGACTTACAAACTTTTCTGATAGAAATCTTTGGTTTACCAGCATCACTTAGACCGAATCATTATTTAATTGCTTGATATGACAGCCTGTGTCTCCCTCAATTTGTTTTTGACAATTAGCAAGCGATATTCATCTCCAAAGATCTTTGTCATAAGGGACTGCGCAATAACTATCAGGAGGGGTGGGGGTGTGTGTGTGGGGGGGGGGGGGGGGGGGGGGGGTTTGAGAAATGAGCGAAAAAATCGAAAAAGTAAATTATTCCCCCCCCCCCCCCCCTCACAAATGAAGAACATTACGCCTTGCCATATCGGAACAGATTAGACTGAACCCCCCTCGTTCAAATTGAGAGCACTGCTGAATACTTACGAGAAAAGGGTTTTATCAAGATCGCCAGAGAATCTAACCAACACTGAGGAGGACGTCTTTGTCAATTTGTTGAGTTTTCAGTTTCAAATTAAAGTTAGGTGTTACCCCCCCCCCCCACCTTCACTGATTAATTTTGGACGTTGCCCCCCCCTATTTCAAGACAACCCCCCCCCCCCCCTCCTGATAATTATTGCGCAGTCCCTAATTGGCCTCCAACTAATTATCATAATATAAAAACTTACTGATGTTAAGAATGCTAAAAGAAAGCTATCATAGGATAGACATTCACCCTAACAATAACTTGTGTTGTTGTTGGTAGGTTGTCAGTTGCTGTCATCTCGTGTCTATGTTGCTTATGGTTGTTTGTCAACGCTTGTTGGCTATCGATGATATGTAGTTTGTCTTGGCTTGTCGGTTTAACACCGTCTCACGTGGAGTATTGATTGTCGCTTGTTGTCGTCACTTGTAGCTTGTTGTTATCTCTTGTTGATTGTCTGTTGTAGATGGTCACTTGTCGGCTGTTCCTTGTTGGTTGTCGTGGCTTGTCGGTTTAACACCGTCTCACGTGGATTATTGATTGTCGCTTGTTGTCGTCACTTGTAGCTTGTTGTTATCTCTTGTTGATTGTCTGTTGTAGATGGTCACTTGTCGGCTGTTCGTTGTTGGTTGTCGTGGCTTGTCGGTTTAACACCGTCTCACGTGGATTATTGATTGTCGCTTGTTGTCATCCCTTGTAGCTTGTTGTTATCTCTTGTTGATTGTCTGTTGTAGATGGTCACTTGTCGGCTGTTTGGTTGTTGGTCGTCGCATGTCGCTTGATCTACTGACGAAGCATCGATTAATAATTGTCACATGTCGGTCGTTGTCTTGTCTTGACGGTAATTATACTTTGCTTGTCGGTTGTTATAGTGGCTTCTCGGTTGCTCTCAAAATCTGGTAGTTTGCGACGTTTGTTGAGGAACTGTAGAATTAGGAGAGACCTGTCTGTTGTTATTTCGCTTCTCGAACATCAACTCCTTGGCAGCTTTGCGAAAGTCTGGAAGAAGAGCAACATATACACACGGACTGAATGAAGAATTGAAGAGAGGAAGAAAATTGTAAATAAAAAATAAAAGTCCACCCCAGTTGATACAGATACTGTGATAGTCAATCAAATTTGCTTTAAGAATGCTGTTTATAACCGAGAATAACATTAGCGGAAGATAACAACTCGAATAGAGTAGAAGAGAACACAGCACCATTTTAGCCGCGTTGGCAAGTCTCTTCTTTCTTGCTTGTCTCTGGCTATTCGAAAGTTGGGCTTCAATGGAAAGAGGTTTTGAAAGTCGCCTTAAGGTCAGTGTACTCAATGTGAATATAACAATATACGAAACCATAGCAAATGAGAACATCCACAGAAAGAATGTTCCAGAGATCTTCGTCCAAACTAGTTGACACATCGAGTTTTGAATCTCTTGGTAAAACAGTGTATATGAAGATAATACTATTGATACCATCCAAGAGCTTAAAACAGTCCAAATACGTCGTTTCAAAGAGTAAGGTCTGATGATCTGGATCGTGGTTGTGATTTTGTATCTCTCAATGCTCGCTATTAGCAAAGTTACTAAAGACACTAATGAAGAAGCGTTGTATAGAAACATGATTATTTTGCAAGCAATGTTTGCTGAAATCCGATTAGCATTGCTCCAAAAGTTGTAGTCAAAAAACCCTGGGAGAGTAGACAAGGAGATCACAATCGTATCTGATATAGCCATGCTGATAATCAAATGATGCAAGTTTCTTCTAGCGGTGTAGAAAATTGCTAACATGATGATTAAGACATTTCCGCAAACTCCAAATCCACCAACTAGTAAAACAATCATAATTTTGGCTGTAAGTACAATGGGAGTATCTGCTGCTGCAAATTTGCAGTTGTTTTTGCTTAACGTTGTATTTGTGTTCATTTTGCCGTTGAAGGTCGAAATGATAAAACTGAATAAACGTTTCTGGTTTTGACGAGTCTATGTTATTTAATAAGACAGTAGGGTCTCCAGTCAGGTCTTTCTAGGATAACAAAAGTTTAATTACTTTAATTAATCGAATTCGAGAGGCTTCAAAATGAGCCCGTTGGGATGAAACTTTATCAAATTACTATTCTTAATATGGCTAGGGTTGTTTTGGGGGATGTTTTAAAAGTTCAGAGCAGAATTATGGCGATGATTGATTGATTGATGTAATGAATGGTTTTGATGTGTCCATGTAAGAAATTCATAAGACGGATGGGGCTTGAGCGCTAGCCAGATGTTTTGATGATTGCAAAGTTTAATTGCTTTTCAGGTTAATCGAAGTAGAAAAAATTATTCTCCTAATTGCTAAATTATATTTTTTATTAAGTCCAAGTGTAATATATAACAAGGAAGAGTGGCTTAAGCCAAACAAGGCAGTAAGTCTTGACAAAATAAGTGCTCGTTTGCTCGAGGATGCCGTTGATATTGTTGAAGGCTTTGTAATATGGGGACATCCTGTAAAATGGCTTGCGAATGACATAATCAAAATAGACTTTGAGGGTCACCCCATGACATTCGAGGATGCAGTAACGATTGCAAATGACAGGAAAGAATGGCCGAAGCTTGCAAAGACGCTATATGACACCTAATCACGAAAGCTTATAGGCCCACTTTCACCCTTGATGCTTTGCGCACCTTGCTTTGCGCACCTCGACCTTATTTCGTGTAACACGAAATTATCGAAGTTACATAAGGCCTTCTTAATCCAAAGAAGATTGATTAATTATTTGAGTTTGTGACTTGACGTGTTTATTCTTTGCAAACATTTTTAATCAACGTTATTGGATATTCCACTTTGTAATTAAACTTAATATATTTTTTTCAAAAACTCACTAATAATTCATGAGCATTGTATAAAATAAATTATAACCACGAGGGAGGTTTTAGATAAAAAATAAATAATGATAATGTTAAACTTTCATCCTAATTCAAATAAACACCTGGATTTTCTCTAAAAAAGACATTCATAAATTCTTTATTTGTTTGTGCAAAAACATCAATGATAGGTTGGAGTGTTTGAAGCCGTTCAATAATCTCGCAGATCGTGGTTTTAAAACTGATAAAACAAACTCCCCTCGTTTATTAAACATTTAAAGCTGGCTAAGTCGTTCGATGTTTTTTTTCGTTTCTTTTTGTCTACAAACCAAACAAAACCGGACACATATCAGCTGTATATTGTTTATAATTGTTTATAATGAAACTGCG
The DNA here is from genome assembly GCA_949775045.1 of Metridium senile. Taxonomy (NCBI): domain Eukaryota; kingdom Metazoa; phylum Cnidaria; class Anthozoa; order Actiniaria; family Metridiidae; genus Metridium; species Metridium senile. The sequence continues at coordinate 3,527,635 of OX459100.1, forward strand.
GAGTGGTGTTGACACATATATGCTGAGTGTAGTGGCAGTGTGTGAAGTGTAATTAAAAAGAGATCCTGTTTGCAGGTTGCGGAATTATTTACTTGAATAAATCATTCTAAAACTCATTAATAGTTCATCATACAGGGACCAATAACAACCTTGCATTTCAGTCACGTGCACGTGCATAAGTCTTGATAGTCGATCAATCATCTTTTTTCCATTGATATTTATATCCTGTTAACACCCCTCTTATTCGTTCTAGAGTAAATATGGACTTATTAAAAAATACTTTAGCAACTAAGCAATTAATTACATAAAGTTTCCCACCAACAGGCTCATTTTGAAGCCTCTCGAATTCGATTAAAGTAATTAAACTTTTGTTGTCCTAGAAACACCTGATTCAAGCACCAAATGTCTCATTAAATTACATACACTCATCAAAACCAGAAACGTTTATTCTGTTTTATCATTTCGACCATTAACAGCAAAATGAACACAACTGCAACGCTAAGCAAAAGCAACTGCAAATTTGCAGCAGCAGATACTCCCAGTGTAGCTACAGCCAAAATTATGACTCTTTTACTAGTTGGTGGATTTGGAGTTTGCGGAAATGTCTTAATCATCATTTTAGCAATTTTCTACACCGCTAGAAGAAACTTGCATCATTTGATCATCAACATGGCTATATCAGATATGATTCTGATCGTCACGCTCTCCTTGACTATTCTCCCAGGTTTATTTGGCGACAACGTTTGGATTAAAGCCAATGGGATCGCAGGAAACATTGCTTGCAAAATAATCATATTTCTATACAACTCTTCTTCGTTAGTGTCGTTGGTAACTTTGCTAATAGTTAGCATTGAGAAATACAAAATCACAACCACGATCCAGATCATCAGACCTTACTCTTTGAAACGACGTATTTGGACTGTTTTCAGCTCTTGGCTGGTATCAGTAGTATTATCTTCATATCTACTCTATAACATAGAGTTGTGTCAACTAGTTTGGTCGAAAATGTCTACAACATTCTATCTGTTGATGTTCATATTTGTTATCATTTCGTATATGGTTATATTCACATTGAGTACACTGACCTTAAGGCGACTTTCAAAACCTCTTTCCATTGAAGCCCAGCTTTCGAAAAGCCAAAGACAAGCAAGAAAGAAAAGAATTGCCAGCGCGGCTAAAATGGTGCTGTGTTCTCTTCTACTTTATTCCAGTTGTTTTCTTCCGCTAATGTTTTTCACGCTTATAGACATCATTTTTAAAGCAACTGGCTACGATTTGATTGACTATCACAGCAACTGTATCGACTGGAGAGGACTTGTCTTTTTTATTTTCAATTTTCTTCCTCTCTTCAATTCTTCATTCAGTCCGTGTGTACATGTTGCTCTTCTTCCAGACTTTCGCAAAGCTGCCAAGGGGTTGATGTTCGAGAAGGGAAATTATAACAGACAGGTCTCTTCTAATTCTCCAATTCCTCGACAAACGTCGCAAACTACTAAATTTTGAGAACAACCGACAAATGAAGTCTAGCTAACAACCGATAAGACACGAGAACGACCAACAAGTGAAGTCTGACAACCGACAAAACTCCATACTCCATACCTGCAGTCTGACCCAGGCCTTAACATGCTTGAGAACAGGCTCTCTTTTTTAAGTACACTTCACACACTGCTACTACACTCAGCATGTATCAACACTACTCCGCAGTTTCCTTATAAGCATTATACGGCTGTATGTGTCCGGTTTTGATTGGTTTGAAGAGAAAAGGAAACGAAACTGGAAACCATCGAACAACTTAGCAGGCTTTAAATGTTTAATAAACGAGCGGGAGTTTGTTTTATCAGGTGTAAAACCACGATCTGCGAGTTTATCACTATTTATTTTTATCTAAAACCTTCCCCGTGGTTATAATTTATTGTATACAATGCTCATGAATTATTAGTGAGTTTTTGAAAAATATATATTAAGTTTAATTACAAGGTGCAATATCCAATAATGGTTGATTAAAAGTGTTTGCAAAGTAATAAACACGTCACAAACACGTCACAAACTCAAATAATTAAAGAGGCCGCCATATCAATTTTCTTTGGATTAAGAAGGCCTTATGTAACTTCGAGAATTTCGTGTTACACGAAATAAGGTCGAGGTGCGCAAAGCATCAAGGGTTAAAGTGAGCCGCAAAGCAACAAGGGTGAAAGTGGGCCTATTAGCTTTCGTGATTAGGTGTTACATAGCACCTTTACAAGCTACGGCCATTCCTTCCTTTTTTTATTAATAACTAACACACACACACAAAATTTACAATTAAAGCACAGGGACCCCTAATCAATCAATAATTATTAATAAAATAGACGAAAAACGCGCGCGCATGCAATTGTTCTTCGCTTGGGCTTCCTGTGTCGACTACTGCTCGTGATATCTGGTGGGCTTCCTGTGGCCGCCGTTGCTTGGTGACGAATGGCTGACGAATGGCAAAATTCAAAAACTTTTCTCGCGTAGCTTTTCTCCGCAAATCTCTCTTGAAGAAATAGAAAACGAGGCAGCGTGCTCTGTTGAGTTATAGAGCACGCGGGGATTTTAAGAAGACGAGAGAAGCGTTAGGAGAAGCACGACGCGTAGCGGAGTGCTTCTCAGCGCTTCTCGAGTCTTCTTAAAATTCCCAAGTGCTCTATAACTCAACAGAGCACTGCTGCCGAGTTTTCTATTTCTTTTATAAAATATTCAGTAGTTAAAATCAAACAAATCGACGCTCCGTGCACTGTTGAGTTATAGAGAACGCTTCTCAGCCAATCAGAGCGCGCGATATAAATCAAATATTTTATAAAGTTTAGTAATATGTGACAAGGGATGAAACTATCAAACACTCAAAATATGTGCAGTGCAACGTGGAGGTACCGGAAGTGATTATTTTTTTCTGCCAAATGTGAACAAGATGATGTCCATGGAAAATGTAAACAACTTTGAAGACATCAAACGGTAAGTCTTGCTAAATCCGACACACCGCTGGAGCAAAGTCACCTTTCCGAAATAGTTGTGAAGACATTTGATAATGTTTCACTATCTAAAACCTGACTTCCGGTACCTCCACGTTGCACTGCAGTTCGTAAAATTGATATTTCGGGTAAAAAAATGTTTTCATGAAATGTATTTTATAAAAAGTTAATAAATGGTATGTTGTTCCCTCTTTCAACATGTATGTGTAGTTTTATAGCTACTAGAAGCAATTTTTCCACTTGAAATAAGCGTTTTTATAGAAATTCGTAATGTGAGTTTCATCCCTTGTCACATATATATTATCACAAGGGGTGGACAAGTTACCAAGCAACGGCTGCCACAGGAAGCCCAACAGATATAACGAGCAGTAGTCGACACAGGAAGCCCAAGCATGCGCTCGCGTTTTTCATCTATTTTACCCATAATTTTTGATTGATTAGAGGTCCCTGTGATTAAAGAGTGCCACAATAAAGGCCATTCCTTCCTGTCATTTGCAATCGTTACAGCATCTTCTAATGTGATGAGTTGACCTTCAAGGTTTCTTTTGATAATGTGATTTACAGTAGTTAGAGCATCCTCGAATGTAGCCTGCAAAACATGCGTTCTTTTGGGTTTTAGAGGAAAAAATCGGATCTTGGGCTTCCTGTGTTGAACAGGCGGGCAAAAAGGAAGCGAAGGGGGTGGGTGAAAGGATAAATTAATATTTCATTTGGAGCGAAAGAATCCAATTTAGTTTCTTAACAAGGCCGATGGAAAAAGATTGAGACAACAACTAGTTGTTACTTGAATTGTCAACATCACAAAAATGGCCGCTAGACGGTCGCTGCGCGCAAAGCGTCATGGTCAAAACTGGGCCTTTAAAGTGCTTATTACCCCTAAAAACAGACCAATTTCATCAAATTCTAGACATCGACAGAATTTAAATGATATATGTCCTAGGTCATTGAATAATATTGGCCGAGTTATTACAGTTTTGAAAGTGCCGTTTTGGAGTTCCTGTGCCAGGTAGCACGTGAGTTGGGAGAACTAGGTCGAGAGTTTTTCCGTGACGTCAAAAGTTACTCTGAGCTTGCGTATGCGTTCTAAAGCGACTTGTTGAAGTTGTCAGACGCAATACAAGTTTAACACGGTTTTAGAAAGTATATTTCAATTTGTATTACTTCTTCGTTTATTCTCAAAGTTGATTTTGACAGTTTTACCGGTAATCTTTGACGTCATTTCTGTTGATTCGACCCAGACCCCAAAATCCCGGCAGTGCGTGGCCACAGTAATATATAAAACTCTGTGAAATATTCCCAATTGCTTCAAATCAAATTCTGACAATGGTAATTATTTATTGGAGGTTTGTAGATTTCTCCACTTTTCCCCAATTCTAAGGGTTATAAGCACTTTAACAGTATTGTAAGCATTCTTAGAGATCGAGTACGATACAGCGCACTAGAAGTGAAGACCTTACAAACCACAGTTTAATACTTTACGGTAAATATATTGCTTCTTGTAATTATTTATAGTTTTTGATTAAAGTAGCGAGTTTATCTTTCAATAGTTTAATTTTATTGACTACTGTTAGTTGACACTACACTAGTATTAAATGTGTTTGTACAATTAGCTTCAGATCCGCGATTGAAACTGGCGATTGCCAAACTTTTCTTGAACAGAACAACAAACTTATTCGCAAAACTTGAATCGCTTCACCCTATTATCTAGCAGTTCAACTTAGCGATCTATGTATATGTAGATGAAAGTTATATTCTTTGTTTACAATATGTCAGATAACGTGACCGGTTTTAAACCTCCAGGTCAAGCTCGACAACAACAAATAATAAACAGCTGAAACCGGCCTCTCTGAAAACTACACCCAACAACCCAAATCGCCTCAAATATAACACCAATTCAGTGACTTTCTATTTTTTTTATTTTTTTCTGGCGTTCATTTTGCAAGAACAACTTAATAACACTGTTTCTTAGACACTTGTTGAACTCGCTCAGTATCACTGCACAAACCAAAGATCGAACCAGGTAAATGAATGAGAAGTGGATCACGGACTGACGGAACGACGAACCTAAGGGAAAAGGAGGACGACCACAAAATTATACAAATAAAACAAAACATTGAATACGTCTTCTTTTTCGTTTCAAATCGTCTCAAGCCAATCCGAGGAAATAGTTACATAATCGTAATGAATCCCGAGTTCACGCAGATATGCGTCTAGTTGTAACAAGAAACTAAGTTGTCATTTATCTGTCAACCTTGACACAGCATTCTGGTCCAATGTATGTGTTCTTCATTATTCTCACAATCTGTTCTGGTATACCATATATAGTTTCATTATATTCTATATAGTAAGTATCTGTGAAAACTGTCGCAAAATCTTTAAAGTCAACAAACGTTTATTTTCACTGGGAGTTGCATTTGGAAAATCTTTTCCATGATCTTTCGCAGTGCAAAGCATTGATCAACACATGACCTCTCTTATGTGAAACCTGCTTGATTTTGTTTGAGGCGATCATCAACTGCATCCTTGGTACGCATCAATATTATTGACTGAATACTTTTCCAACCACACTAAAAAGGTAATTCCACGGTTGTTCTCGCAAATACGTAGATCGCCTTTCTTCAGGAGTTTGGCGATGATGCCTCTTTTTCTGTCTTCCTGTGGATTTTCTGTCTTCCATACAGGTTAGATTAAGATAAACTTTATTTAGACACGGTATCAAATCACTAAAATAATTAAATACAGTGCTCTCCCATTGAGCCGTGTTAAAAAGGATATAAATATATACATACTACATTATATATGGATGTGGAAAATAGTTAATATATGATATACAATAAATGTTAATGTCTTGGAGATAATCCGGGACATTCTCAGTTGTTATTAGTTTTGTAGAGAAGCTTTTTAAATTGAGTAGAACTTCTTTCCTCCAAGCATGGCCAATTTAGGTTTGTTAGTATGTGAGATGAGCGTATACCGTTGTCAGCACCAGTTATTATACGGGCTGCTCTATTCTGTAATTTTTGAAGTTTGTTGGAGAGACCCAAATCAAAACTTCCCCAAACAGGGCTACAATTATCTAGATATGGAAGTATTAATGATTTATATATTGTAATTAAAACCTGCACGGGAAGAAATGGTTTGAGTCTTCTGAGAGTAGCTAGAGTTTTGCAATTTTGTATGTGATCTCAGATATCTGGATTTCCCAATTGAGTTGTTGATCTATACAGGTTTGAATGATCGGCATATAAATGCATATCTAGAATCGATCTGTGGAAATCATTTATTTCACTTTATTGTCACTGTTCGCTTGGGCAGTATCACTTGTCGGTTGTTGGTCGTCACAAATCGCTTGATCTACTAACCAAGCACATCGATTACATGCGATTAATAATTGTCAACTGACGCTCGTTGTCGTGTCTTGTCGGTTGATAGATTTCACTTGTTGGTTGTTAATCTTCACTTGTTGGTTGTTAATCTTCACTTGTTGGTTGTTATCTTCACTTGTTGGTTGTTAATCTTCACTTGTGGGTTGTTCTCAAACTTTAGTAGTTTGCGACGTTTTTTGAGAATTTGTAGAATGAGGAGAGACTTGTATGTTATTATTTCCCTTCTCGAACAGCAACTTCTTGGCAGCTTTGCGAAAGTCTGGAAGAAGAGCAACATGTACACACGGACTGAATGAAGAATTGAAGACAGGAAAAAAACTGAAAATAAAAAATAAAAGTCCTCTCAAGTCGATACAGTTACTGTGATAGTCAATCAAATTGTAGCCAGTTGCACTAAAAATGATGTCTATAGCCGAGAAAAACGCTAGCGGAAGATAACAACTGGAATAAAGTAGAAGAGAACACAGCACCATTTTAGCCGCGCTGGCAATTCTTTTCTTTCTTGCTTGTCTTTGGCTATTCGAAAGCTGGGCTTCAATGGAAAGAGGTTTTGAAAGTCGCCTTAAAGTCAGTGTACTCAATGTGAATATAACAATATACGAAATGATAGCAAATAAGAACACCAACAGATAGAATGATGTAGACATTTTCGTCCAAACTAGTTGACACAACTCTAGGTTATAGAGTAGATATGAAGATAATACTACTGATACCAGCCAAGAGCTGAAAACAGTCCAAATACGTCGTTTCAAAGAGTAAGGTCTGATGATCTGGATCGTGGTTGTGATTTTGTATCTCTCAATGCTAACAATAAGCAAAGTTACTAACGTCACTAATGAAGAAGCGTTGTACAGAAACATAATTATTTTGCAAGCAATGTTTCCTGCGATCCCATTCACTTTGCTCCAAACGTTGTAGCCAAATAAACCTGGGATAACATTTAAGGAGATCGTAGCGATCACAATCGTATCTGATATAGCCATGCTGATGATCAAATGATGCAAGTTTCGTCTAGCGGTGTAGAAAATTGCTAAAATGATGATTAAGACATTTCCGCAAACTCCAAATCCACTAACTAGTAAAAGAGTCATAATTTTGGCTGTAACTACAATGGGAGTATCTGCTGCTGCAAATTTGCAGTTGTTTTTGCTTAACGTTGCAGTGGTGTTCATTTTGCCGTTGAAGTTCGAAATGATAAAACTGAATAAACGTTTCTGGTTTTGATGAGACTATGTAATTTAATGAGACAGTGGGGACTCCGGGCAGGTGTTTCTAGGATAACAAAAGTTTAATTAATTGAATCGAATTCGAGATGCTTCAAAATGAGCCTGTTGGTGTGAAACGTTATGTAATTACTTTCTTAGTTGCTTTTTTTGCTTTTTAGTTGCTTTCTTAGTCGATGTGCAATCTATAACGAATAAGAGGGTTGTTATCGGGATATAAAGATCAGTGTCAAAAAGATGATTGATCGACTATCAAGACTTATGCACATGACTGAAATGCAAGGTTGTTATTGGTCCCTAAGATAATTTATTATTGAGTTTCAGAATGGTTTATTCAGTAAACTATTCCACAACCTGCAAACAGGCTCTCTTTCTTAAGTACACTTCATATACTGCCACTACACTCAGCATGCATCAATACCACTCCGCAGTTGTCATGATGTGTCCGGTTTTGATTGGTTTGACGAGAAAAGGAAACGAAAAAACCATGGAACAACTTAGCAGGCTTTAAATGTTTAATAAACGAGCTGGAGTTTGTTTTATCAGGTGTACAAACAACGATCTGTGAGTTTATCTAACGGCTTCAAAAACTCCAACCTCTAATTGATGTTTTTGCATAAACAAATCAAGAATTCATCATGAATGTCTTTTTAGAGAAAATCCAGGTGTTTATTTAAATTAGGATGAAAGTTTAACATTATCATTATTTATTTTTATCTAAAACCTCCCTCGTGGTTATAATTTATTTTATACAATGCTCATGAATGATTGTTGAGTTTTTGAAATATATATATTAAATTTAATTACAAAGTGCAATATCCAATAACGTTGATTAAAAGTGTTTGCAAAGAATAAACACGTCAAGTCACAAACTCAAATAATAGAGTCAAGAGACCATCAATCTTCTTTAGATTAAGAAGGCCTTTTGTAGCTTCGATAATTTCGTGTTACACGAAATAAGGTCGAGGTGCGCAAAGCATCAAAGGTGAAAGTGACCCGCAAAGCATCAAGGGTGAAAGTGGGCCTATAAGCTTTAGTGATTAGGTGTCACATAGCGTCTTTACAAGCTTCGGCCATTCCTTCCTGTCATTTGCAATCGTTACTGCATCTTCTAATGTGATGGGTTGACATTCAAAGTCTCTTTTGATATTTTGATTCACAGTAGTTAGTGCATCCTCGAATGTCATGGGGTGACCCTCAAAGTCTCTTTGGATAATGTCATTTGCAAGCCATTTTACAGGCTGTCCCCGTATTACAAAGGCTAGGGCTAGCTTCAAATTGTATATAATGAGCCTTTCTAAGATTATCTACTATTTCTATAATAGCTTGTGCTGTTGACCGTCCTTTGCGGAAGCCAAATAGAAATTCAAATAGAATATTTTCTTTTTCAAGGTAATTTATAAGTTGCTTATCTATAAGGTTTGCGAATATTTGAGCAAAAGTTGATAAAGTAGATCTAGGACGATAATTAGACGAGCAATATTTGACCAACATCGCTTGCTTTTTCCTCTAACTGTGATGTTGCACACTGTAATCTAGTTTTATGTTTCTTGAGGAGGGAAATATCGTTAGCGTAGTCATGATCAGAGAGACGTTTGTAATGATACCTTGAGCTCCTTCGTCTTTCAATTATGATACCCAAATAATTTGTATCCATAGACTCTCTTAGTACCCATTCAATTTTTACTCCAAAAGGCAGAGGGGACTATATACAGCCTTGTTTTACTCTAGTTGTAACAGGAAACCAAGTTATCATTTCTCTGTCAACCTTGACGCAGCATTCTGGTCCCATGAATGTGTTCTTCATTATTCTCACAATCTGTTCTGGTATACCATATAGTTTCATTATTTTCCATAGTGAGTATCTGTGAAAACTGTCGAAAGCAGCTTTAAAGTCAATCAAATATTATTTTAACTGGAATTTGCATTTGGAGACTCTTTTCAATGATCGCATTGGAAAGCATTGGTCAACACATGACCTCTCTTATCTAAAATCTGCTTGATTTTGTTTGAGGCGATCATCAACTGCATCCTAGGTACGCATCAATATGAACGAAGACCTTCACAGAATCTGCGAATGGACATTCACCAACAAACTACTACTCAACCCAAACAAAACTAAACTGGTTATCTTTGGAAGTAGGCCCATGACAAGTAAGGTCGAAGATTTTAAAATAACTCTTCTTGGCAAAGATGTCAAACCCGTAAATTCTGCAAAAGACTTGGGAGTAATGCTTGACTCGAACTTGACTTACAAAGATCATATTTCATCCACAATCTCTAAATGCATGTCACGATTATGCCAAATAAAGAGAGTGAATTAAGCATGCTTTAGACAAAAATACTCTGAATGTAGTTATAAACTCTCTAGCATTTAGTAAACTGATTTACTGCTCAATAGTATGGAGCAACACTACCGATAACTATTGAATAAACTTGGAAAAGTCCAAAACTACGCTGGCCGGATTGTAAGTGGCACAAAGAAATATGATCACATTACTCCTGTACTAAAGGAACTAAAATGGCCACCAATCAAAGAACAACTTTTTTATCGTGATGCTGTGATGTGCTTTAAATGTATGATTGGTTGCATTCCACAAATCCTATACAGAACCTCTAATTAGACTTGATAAAGTATGTACAAGAACTACAAGGAATTCGACAAACCTACACATCCCACTATACACCACTGCGACAGGACAAAGAACATTCCATTACAGATGTGTCAAACTGTGGAACAGTCTTGACAAAGACTTGAAATTAAGTCAGACAGTTTTAGAGTCTAAGAAGAAACTTCAGTAAAACAAATATGCTTAACAAATTTATAAACACTTAATTTCATTAATGTAATTTATAGGATATATATATATATATATTTTTTATTTCTTATTATTATTATTGTTAATTTTTTTCCCCTATTGACTCTAGATGTATTCTATATGTAATTTGTAATTTGTGTTCTCTGAAAAGCCTTTTAAGGATGAGAATAAAATGTATATGTATGTATGTAACATTATTGACTGAATACTTTTCCAACCTCACTAAAATGGCAATTCCACGGTTGCTCTCGCAAATACGTAGATAGCCTTTCTTCAGGAGTTTGATATTGATGCTTCTTTTCCTCCCTTCCTGTGGATTTTCTGTCTTCCATACAGGTTTGAATGATCGGCATATAAATGTATATTTAGAATCGATCTGTGGAAATCATTTATTCCACTTTATTGTCACTGTTCGCTTGGGCAGTATCACTTGTCAGTTGTTGGTCGTCTTCACAAATCGCTTGATCTACTGACCAAGCACGTCGATTACATGCGATTAATAATTGTCAACTGACGCTCGTTGTCGTGTCTTGTCGGTTGTTAATCTTCACTTGTTAGTTGTTAATATCCATTTGTCGGTTGTTAATCTTCACTTGTTGGTTGTTAATCTTCACTTGTCGGTCGTTCTCGTGTTTTGTCGGTTGTTAGCTAGACATCATTTGTCGGTTGTTCTCAAAATCTGGTAGTTTGCGACGTTTGTTGAGCAACTGTAGAATTAGGAGAGACCTGTCTGTTGTTATTTCGCTTCTCAAACATCAACTCCTTGGCAGCTTTGCGAAAGTCTGGAAGAAGAGCAACATATACACACGGACTGAATGAAGAATTGAAGAGAGGAAGAAAAAAGAAAAGAAAAAAGACAAGTCCTTTCCAGTCGATACAGTTGCTGTGATAGTCAATCAACTTGTAGCCAGTTGCTCTAAACATGATGTCTATGAGCGTGAATAACATTAGCGGAAGAAAACAGCTAGAATAAAGTAGAAGAGAACACAGCACCATTTTAGCCGCGCTGGCAATTCTTTTCTTCCTTGCTTGTCTTTGGCTATTCGAAAGTTGGCTTCGATAGAAAGAGGTTTTGAAAGTCGCCTTAAAGTCAGTGTACTCAATGTGAATATAACAATATACGAAATGTTAGCAAATATGTACATCAAGATAAAGAATGTTGTTGACGTTTTAGTCCAAACTAGTTCACACATCGAGTTTTTAATCTCTTGGTAATAGAGTGTATATGAAGATAATACTATTGATGCAAGCCAAGAGCTTAAAACAGTGCAAAAACGTCGTTTCAAAGAGTAAGGTCTGATAATATGCGTTGTGGTTGTGATTTTGTATTTCTCAATGCTAGCTATTAGCAAAGTTACTAAAGACACTAACGTCGAAGTGTAGTAGAGAAGTGTGATTATTTTGCAAGCAATGTTTCCTGCGATCCCATTGGCTTTGCTCCAAATGTTGTAGCCAAAAAAACCTGGGAGAAAAGTCAAGGAGGACGTGACGATCACAATCGTATCTGATATAGCCATGTTGATGATCAAATGATGCAAGTTTCTTCTAGCGGTGTAGCAAATTGCTAAAATGATGATTAACACATTTCCGCAAGCTCCAAATCCACCAACTAGTAAAAGAGTCATAATTTTGGCTGTAACTACACTGGGAGTATCTGTTGCTGCAAATTTGCAGTTGCTTTTGCTGAGCGTTGAATTTGTGTTCATTTTGCCGTTGAAGGTCGAAATGAATAAACTGAATAAACTCTCCAGGTTTTGATGAGTCCATGTAATTTAATAAAACTGTTGGGACTCGAGCCAGGTGTTCCAACATTACAAACGTTTAATTAAAGCACTCCAATCGAGTTCAAAAGGCTTCAAAATGAGCCTGTAGGGATGAAACTTTGTAATTACTTTTCTTAATTGCTAGGGTTGTTGTTGTGGATGTTTTAAAAGATGAGAGGAGAATTAAGGCGATGCATGATTGAAATTGATGTAATCAAATAGATCATTCAACGATCCGCAAACAGGCTCTGTTTTTAATTACTTATACACCCCACACACTGCCACTACACTCAGCATGTACAAACACCACTCCGCACTCAAGCATGTTAAGGCCTGGATTTAAAGAAATTATGGCTGAAATCGTTTTATTTTTGCTATATCTATATTTTTATCTCAAACCTAACTAAACTTGGTATAGTCACATAACTATACGACCTTAACATTTTGAAGGGGAAAATGTTCTGAAAAATTAGTCACGTGACCTATATCTGGACTACAAAATGTACAAAACTTTCACCTTAAATGGGGAGACGGTTATTATCTTAGCATGAAACCCTTTTATATTTTTGTGATTCTTTCAATAGGTACTATTCTACTTCGCCTTAATACCTGAGCCAACTATAGTCGTTTAGGGGATATTTAGCAAAACAGGTCACGTGACCAGTTTGTTCAATAAAACATTGGCAAATATCTCTTAAACTTGTAATGTTGGTTCAGGTATTAAGGCGGATCCTTACACCTCGTATGATGTTAAGTGAAACTACACTAAAAGTAATTTTGTACAAATAATCTCCATCTCCCCATTTTGATTCAAAAACTTTGGGTCTGTCGAAGAATGGATCAAGGTCACGTGACCGATTTTCACTAACTTTTTCCCTTCAAAATGTTAAGGTCGTAAAGTTATGTGATTATACCAAGTTTGGTAAGGTTTGAGTTAAAAACAACGATATAGCAAAAATAAAACGATTTTAGACCCCCCACGAGGCTTCCCAGGCCTTAACATGCTTGAGCAGTTTTTTAATATACAGCAGTTCAAAAAAACGTTGGCGAAGGCTCTATTCTTTGTTGCGCTATGGATTTAATATGAATTATAATAAGGTCACAACAATATGGAATTTTTCAAAACTTTGTCTGTAGGGTTTTCATGTAGCATATTTTATTATGTTCTTATATTATTTTGATAAGAATATAACATAATTCAAGCGTTCATGGCGAGCGACTCGACCGAAGACAAGCTAGTTCCCGCTTCGTTGATATACTTCAGATAAAGTTGATTTCTATGCATGAAAACTCTTCAGACGACTTAAACTCATCTCTGTAGGGTTTTCATGTAGCATATTTTATTATGTTCTTATATTGTTTTGATAAGAATATAACATAATTCAAGTTTGGAAAGCAGCATTAAAAAAGCAACAAAACCAACTTTAATTATTAAAGCAGTATTATCATATGACCCGTATTTTGCCCGACGCGCGCTCTTAAGGCAACCTTCGGGAAACGTCACGTGATGGGGTCCGTACGGCTTTTTTTAACCTGGTCCGTACAAACACGGAACCGCTACTCGAAATGGCTTCTTCAATCAATCAAACTAAAGTAAAAAGAGTGGGTCATATGATAAACCACTCAGTCAATAAGTACTTAGTATTTTATCAGGTTTATAACCATGACGACGCGTTGTGGATCACGAATATGGTTTAGACCCGAAAATAACACGATCTATAGCTGTGAGTTTATTGATCGGCTTCCAAAACTCCAAACTCTATTTCATGTTTTTACATTATTATTTTTTTTTTACATTTATATATATTTTTTTAGACAATCGAGTTTAAAGTATTTTTAGATGAAAATTTATGAGGTCAAAACCTCCTCCAAGATTAAGATTTCTTTTGTGAATGCTCATGAATTATAAGTGAGTTTTTGAAATATATATATTTTGTTTAATTAGAATTTACAAAATCCATTAACGTTAACTAGAAGTGCGTGCCAACAATAAACATGTAAAGTCACGAAATCAAATAATATAAATGGAATAGACCGACATTTCAATGTTTATTCTAAAGAGGCCCTGTTAGGGTTTTAGGATATTTGTATTACATTGATTATTAGGGGTTTTTAGAGCAGGGATATTGATTATTGACCCAAAATTTTAAGGATTACGAATTATTTTTGCAGCATTTAGGACCAATTGAGGATTTAGGATTACTCGTTTGTAATTTATTTTTTGTAAATCATTATTTACAATTTAGGATTACCGATTATTTATGAACTTCAATCAGGATTATGGATTATTCAGACCCCCCCCCCCCCCCCCCCCCTGACAGGGCCTCTCTAAACAAAGTTGTTGTTCGTACACTCTTCAACTTTCATATACAGTATAATCATCCATATTTGCTAGTAAAATAGAAAGGAATCCACAAGTATGGGATTATCTTGATAAAAATACAATAGCTTATATTATAATTAAGGTCTATTGTGTTCACCGTACGCCGGGCTGAAAGAAGAACGTCAACAAAAAATGGATATGTGAATGGAGTGCATGGAACATTCAAAAATGAGGTTGTTATTGTCATTGTTGTGGCATGAGCGGTGAGAGCGTTGGCCTTTCACCACTGTAACCTGGGTTCGATTCCCGGCTCGGGCGACAAGTGAATAGAGTTTGTTTGATGTGTTGTTCCCTCTCATGCTACGAGAGTTTTTCTCCGGGTTATAAGTTTTCCTCCCTCCGCAAAAATCAACATGTGAGCAGAGTTGTATGTTGTAAATATTGAATGTAGTGGTAGTGAGTGAGAGAACCTCACGCGCGTGAGAGCCGCGACGGGCTGTAAAATATTCATATTTATTTATATATATTTATTCTTTTCCCGCTCATGTACTAATTTGTTATCATGATTATTTATTCATCGTTAATGGAATTGTTATTTGGTCCGAGTGGCATTTATTGCGCACCTCTCACCACCGTGGCCAAGGTTCGAGTCCCGGCTTGGTCATAGATTGCCCTGTTTGTGGGCAGGAATGTAAATGGATTTCAGTTCTCTTCAGAGAAAATCTCCAAACATGGCTGCCA
Organism: Metridium senile; assembly: GCA_949775045.1. Lineage (NCBI taxonomy): Eukaryota > Metazoa > Cnidaria > Anthozoa > Actiniaria > Metridiidae > Metridium > Metridium senile. The sequence goes on from OX459100.1 coordinate 3,542,880, forward strand.
TGCATGCATGAAATCCCTCTATACTGGAAACCTTTTATTCATTCGGTTAGTTGTTGCATCTTGTAATAACTGGGATTTTAATTCTTTTTTTTCTCTTTCATTCCGCGGTGTAATACTATATTATGTCGATTATCTTGTACAATTATCAAGAAGGATTATCCTCAAGGGTGTTAAGGCCTGGGTCAGACGCCATTTTAGCTAAAATCACTATTTCTAATTTTTCAATCGTTGCTTTAAAAATTTTGTCATGTAACTTGACCAAATGATTAGTTTTAATGAGTTTTTGAAATTTTTGCTTGTTGAATGGCATTTGGGTGGTCACGTGACCATGAGGTTTAGTATTTATCAAATATTCAATGCAAAATGGGGTAAATAGAGAAACAAAATAAAACGATTAAAACTATGTCATTAGAGGACTTTCATAAATAGCTTTCGACGTAGGCTTGGATTGGTTGTCCATCATTGGTTCTTTAGTAGATATTTGGCAAAAAAGGTCACGTGACCAGGCTATTTTTTTTACAAATATCCATATATCTCCCCATTGTTCAGATGAAGTCATTCAATTCATTCAACAAGCAAAAATTCAACAAGCAAAAATTTCAAAAACTCATTAAAACTAATCATTTGGTCAAGTTACATGACAACATTTTTAAAGCAACGATTGAAAAATTAGAAATAGTGATTTTAGCTAAAATGTCGTCTGACCCAGGCCTTAACACCCTTGAGTCACTGTAGTGAGTTTCGTAACGAATCTAAAATGATCTTAAATATCTCATCAATGATTCATTTAGATATGGAAATATCAAGTACCAGAATGCTTTGCATACTTTATTTTTAGTGTCAATGGACCTCTCAGTTACCTTCGTATGCAAATTGCCCATTTTCTTGTATTAGTGTGAACTATTAAGAAGGGTATTAAACTGAAGACCATGTGAATTTTTCTTTTATGATGAACGTGTTATAGCATTTACTAGAAAAAGAATCAACTCCCAAGGATAGCATCACGTGATTTGAAATGGGACAACAAACAAGGAAGGTTAATATAAGGTCTATTGTTCAAATATTCTCAAGAGGGAATACAAATCTGAAAATTCGTAAAGCATTCTGGTACTGGTGTTAAAATGACGTATTCTTCGCACCAACGTACAATGGAAAGAGGTTTGGAAAGTCGCCTTAAAGTCAGTGTACTCAATGTGAATATAACAATATACGAAACCATAGCAAATGAGAACATCCACAGAAAGAATGTTGTAGATGTAAATTTTAGACCAAACTATTTGACACATCGAGTTGTTTGTCTCTTGGTAAAACATTGTATATGAAAATAATTCTACTGCATGATACCAGCCAAGAGCTTAAAACAGTCCAAATACGTCGTTTCAAAGAGTATAAGGTGTGATGATATGGATCGTGGTTGTGATTTTGTATCTCTCAATGCTCGCTATTAGCAAAGTTACCAACGACACTAACGAAGAAGCGTTGTACAAAAACATTATTATTTTGCAAGCTATGTTTCCTGCGATCCCATTCACTTTGCTCCAAAAGTTGTAGCCAAAAAAACCTGGGAGAGTAGACAAGGAGAATGTGACGATCACAATCGTATCTGATATAGCCGAAATTTTTTTATTTAAAGCAATTTCAAAAAAACGTTGGCGAAGGTTTTTTTTGGTTTGTTGCGCTATGGATTTAATATGAATTAAACTGTCACCGTATTTCGAAGGCTTGGAGTTTTTTAAGTATAGCATACAATGATTAACCTTTTCATATGCCTCAGAAAAATCTAGAAATACACAACAATTATACGAAAGTAACGAAAGCTAAATTTAATGTTAAATATCATTTTTTATTTTTCAAGGTAATTTATAAGTCGCTAATATATACGTTTTTCAAATATTAAAGCAAAAGTTGATAAAGTAGATCAAGGACGATAATTAGACGAGCAATATTTGACCAACATCGCCTGTTTTTTTCAACTAACTGTTATGTTGCAAACTGTAATCTAGTTTTATCTTTCTTGAGGAGGGAAATACCGTTAGCGTAGTCATGATCAGAGAGACGTTTCTAATGATACCTTGAGCTACTTCGTCTTTCAATTAAGATACCCAAATAATTTGTATCCATAGACTCTCTTAGTACCCATTCAATTTTTACTCCAAAAGGCAGAGGGGACCATATACAGCCTTGTTTTACTCTAGTTGTAACAGGAAACCAAGTAATCATTTCTCTGTCAACCTTGACGCAGCATTCTGGTCCCATGAATGTGTTCTTCATTATTCTCACAATGTGTTTTGGTATACCAGATACTTTCATTATTTTCCATAGTGAGTATCTGTGAAAAATTTGGAAAGCAGCTTTAAAGTCAATAAAATGTTATATTCACTGGAATTTGCATTTGAAGACTCTTTTCAATGATCTGTCGCATTGGAAAGCATTGGTCAACACATGACCTCTCTTATGTGAAACCTGCTTGATTTTGTTTGAGGCGATCATCAACCGCATCCTTGGTACGCATCAATATTATTGACTGAATACTTTTCCAACCACACTAAAAAGGTAATTCCACGGTTGCTCTTGCAAATACGTAGATCGCCTTTCTCCAGGAGTTTGATGATGATGCCTCTTTTCAAATTTTGTCATCTGTCGGTCGTTGTCTTGTCTTAATTGTCGGTTGTTAGACTTCATTTGTCGGTCATTGGTCGTCATACATCGTTTGATCTACTGAACAAGTACGTCGATAGCATGCGATTAATAATTGTCATCTGCGGTCGTTCTCGTGTCTTGTTGGTTGTCAGACTTCACTTGTCGGTCGTTCTCGTGTCTTGTCGGTTGTTAGCTAGACTTCATTTGTCGGTTGTTCTCAAAGTTTAGTAGTTTGCGTAGTTTGCGACGTTTGTCGAGGAACTGTAGAATTAGGAGAGACCTGTCTGTTGTTATTGCCCTTCTCGAACATCAACTCCTTGGCAGCTTTGCGAAAGTCTGGAAGAAGAGCAACATATACACACGGACTGAATGAAGAATTGAAGAGAGGAAGAAAAAATAAAATAAAAAATAAAAGTCCACTCCAGTCGATACAGTTACTGTGATAGTCAATCAAATTGTTGTCAGTTGCACTAAAAATGATTTCTATAGCCGAGAAAAACGTTAGCGGAAGAAAACAACTGGAATAAAGTAGAAGAGAACACAGCACCATTTTAGCCGCGCTGGCAAGTCTCTTCTTTCTTGCTTGTCTTTGGCTATTCGAAAGTTGTGCTTCGATGGAAAGAGGTTTTGAAAGTCCATTACCAGAAATCTAAGACATTTTACGTCCGCGATATTATGACCAGCGGTCTACTGGCAGTCCAGAATTATCCTCGAATTTCTATCGAAATAAATCAATTTATCAAAACCAAACTACTATAAGTTTGTTTAGAAGTACCAAGCGCTTGGTGCAGTTGAGATATTTAAAATTGAAGCGCTCGCTTACGCTCGGCATAGAATAATTTGAACGAATTAGGTCACTTAGAAAATTTCAAAAGGACACAGGAAGCCCATGCTATGAACTTTGAATTTTGAATTTCCCGCTTAAGAAGCCTTCGGATTCTTTAAACAGCGGTATAACACGTAAAATCACCAGGCTACTAAGCTGTAAACATTGCAATCGACTCGACGATCGAAACAAGCTTCTTTGCAGGATTTATCGGTCATTTTTTATGATATTTTGGTGTAAAATTGAAATTTTTAAAACTAAATAATCATCACTTTTTACCGTTAATCTGCGTCATTGCTGTATTACTTGGAAAAACTTCTAAAACAGCATTGAAAAGCCCGTAATCTCAGGAACATTTTAAGAAGGCGGCAAGGATGGATCCATGTAAACTATTGATGGCAGGCGATGCTGAACACAAGGTAAATTACACATTTTTCGCTGAAATACAGACTAAAGTAAAGCAATTATTTCTCAATAATGTTATTCCTTTGTGCTGCATATTGAGAAAACTAAATCAAACGTAACTTGCATAAATGAATAGAACTTATACTCGAGTTAAAAGTTAGGAGGCGGCACCGATAGTACAATGATATTTAGCAAATATATTAGACATTTTCTTTCTGAGCCCATACATTCATCAGTAATTCTGAGCGGCCATTTTTAAATGCCACAAATCTAACTTTAGCATGCGGTGACGTCACATGTCTTCGATTTCTGGTAATGCGCCTTAAAGTCAGTGTACTCAATGTGAATATAACAATATACGAAACGTTTACAAATATGTACATCAAGGAAAAGAATGTTGTAGATGTTGTAGTCCAAACTAGTTGACACAATGAGTTTTTAATCACCTGGTAATAGAGTATATATGAAAATAATACTACTGATACCAGCCAAGAGCTTAAAACAGTCCAAATACGTCGTTTCAAAGAGTAAGGTCTGATGATCTGGATCGTGGTTGTGATTCTGTATCTCTCAATGCTGGCTATTAGCAAAGTTACCAACGACACTAACGAAGAAGCGTTGTACAAAAACATTATTATTTTGCAAGCAATGTTTCCTGCGATCCCATTCACTTTGCTCCAAACGTTGTAGCCAAATAAACCTGGGATATAAATCAAGGAGAACGTCACGATCACAATCGTATCTGATATAGCCATGCTGATGATCAAATGATGCAAGTTTCTTCTAGCGGTGTAGAAAATTGCTAAAATGATGATTAAGACATTTCCGCAAACTCCAAATCCACCAAGTAGAAAAAGAGTCATAATTTTGGCTGTAACTACACTGGGTGCATCTGCTGCTGCAAATTTGCAGTTGCTTTTGCTTAACGTTGCATTTGTGTTCATTTTGCTGTTGAAGTTCGAAATAATAAAACTGAATATAAAAGTCTTCTGGTTTTGGTGAATCCATGTAATTTAATAAAACTGTTGGGACTCAAGCTGGGGGTTCCAGCATTACAAACGTTTAATTAAAGCATGCACTCCAATCGAGTTGAAAAGGCATCAAAATGATCCCGTTGGGATGAAACTTTATAATCACTTTTATTAATTGCTAAGGTTTTTTTGGGATATAAAGATGAGGGGAGAATTAAGGCGATGCATGATTGAAATTAATGTAATCAAATAGATGATTCAACGATCCACAAACAGGCTCTGTTTTTAATTACTTATACACTCCACACACTGCCACTACACTCAGCATGTACCACCACCACACCGCAGTTTTTTAATATACAGCAATTTCAAAAAAGCGTTGGCGAAGGTTGTGTTGTTTGTTGCGCTATGGATTTAATATGAATTCAAACAGCGAACAGGTCACAACAATATGAAATTTTTCAAAATTTTGTCTGCAGGGTTTTCATGTAGCATATTTTATTATGTACTTATATTATTTTGATAAGAATATAACATAATTCAAGCGTTCATGGCGAGCGACTCGACAGAAGACAAGCTAGTTCCCGCTTCGTTGATATACTTCAGATAAAGTTGATTTCTATGCATGAAAACTCTTCAGACGACTTAAACTCATCTCGTTTGAAAATGTTAGTGTTGGAAACATGGATATTTCAGTCCTTCTGTATGCTTTTTCTGTAATAAAGTGGGATATACTGGACGAGTGTTATAATTTTTCTTCCTTTGACAAAGAAAAAGGTTCGGCTCTCGATAATTTCAAGGTATGCTTTGTTTTTCTCATTTCAGGCAGAAAAATGTTTGACAGACTAGTATGTCTATTCCTTTTTATATATTTTTTCTGTACTATTTCGGCTATTATATATTTTTCCTTTCAAGATGGCCATTTCTCGTAAGATGTTTGAAGTTAATTTAGTAACAGCTATTTCTTCTAGCTTTTCTCTAGAAAAGTCTATACTGTGATCTTAAATTCTGTTGTTCTTTTGTACTTTTAGTTGCATCAAACGAAAATGCTACAGTAAAAAGAAGAATAACAAAATAACCGAGAAACAAAGATAAAAAAGTGTAAGTCCTGAGCGGTCCGACCGGGACAAAATATCGGTCCGGACTGTAGGATTCCGACCGCTAGGAGAACCAATCAGATTTTTCCTTTTTTCTTCGGACCGGCCAGCCATATAATAAAAACACTTATTTTTTTTCCGTTTGTGAGCGGGCGGTATCCTACCAAATCCTAAAATTTGATTGTCTCCGCGAGCGGGCGGGCACAGTTTTTCACTATCCGGACCTCCCGGCTGGTAAATAACCTATATGTATTTTATCAAGTTTAAAACCACGACTCGTTGTGGATCACGAATATGGTTTAGACCCGAAAATAACACGATCTATAGCTGTGAGTTTATTGAACGGCTTGCAAAACACCAAACTCTATTTCATGTTTTTACATAAAAAAAATCAAGAATTATTGATTACTCGTTTGTAATTTATTTTTGGTAAATCATTATTTACAATTTAAGATTACCGATTATTTATGAACTTCAATCAGGATTATGGATTATTAATACACTGTGGCCCAAGGTTCGAGTCCCGGCTCGGCCATATAGATTGCCCTGTTTGTGGGCAGGAATGTCAATAGATTTCAGTTCTCTTCAGAGAAAATCTCCATTGTTTTGACCACAAATATGGCTGGAAACATTTTATTCATTCGGTTAGTTCAGTTGCATCTTGTAATAACTTTCATTCCGTGTAATACTATATTATGTCGATTATTTTGTACAATCAAGAAGGATTATCACTGTAGTTTCGTAACGAATCTAAAATGATCTTATATATCTCATCAATGATTCATTTAGATATGGAAATATCAAGTACCAGAATGCTTTGCCTACTTTATTTTTAGTGTCAATGGACCTCTCAGTTAACTTCGTATGCAAATTGCCCATTTTCTTGTATTAGTGTGAACTATTAAGAAGGGTATTAAACTGAAGACCATGTTAATTGTTCTTTTATGATGAACGTGTTATAGCATTTACATGAAAAAAATCAACTCCCAAGGATAGCATCACGTGATTTGAAATGGGACAACAAACAAGGAAGTTAAAGAGGTCTATTGTTCAAATATTCTCAAGATAAAATACAAATCTGAAAATTCGCAAAGCATTCTGGTACTTGTGGTAAAATGACGTATTCTTCACACTTACGTACACACCTGCATTGAACCATCTCGATATTCCTCTTATCAGTTCCCAATCTCCTCACTTCCCACCATAACACAGGAATCACAACCCAGCAAATACAAGAAATTGCTATGGATTTAATAAAGAACCACAATTTTCTTCCTTGGACGATACGAAAATAGGACATACGGTAAGATAGAACTATCAATATTGTTATCTTAAATATCGACATATTTTTTCGTTATTTTTATAACTATATTGTCTGGAACAAAGAAAAAAGTAGTTTTTGTGATTTTTGTTTAGATGTGAATGAAGCGCGCTAAGGACCTGTTGGTCTTGTGATCATGATTTCATCTTGTACAATAGACATTTACCGCTAAAAGATGGACAGATTGCCTCGGAGGATAAATCGTCTGGTAGTTAATTAAAAGGGACGAATACGATTTGAGAAGAAAAAGTGATTTCGATCATGTTTTTTATAGACTTGTATTTTTGTCCACACACATACAAAACATTATTTTGACTTTATACAAGCAATCTATATAAATAGATACATAAATTAAGTCATCTGATTTTTTTTTTAATTCAATTACATTAAACGAAAAATTTTAATACGATTTGAGCTTCTTCTTGAGTCGTAAAAATTCATAAAAGTCGTAGAAAATTCATGGTTTTGAAGAGCAAAAAAGCCATATAAAGAAGTGTTTTTTATCCTTTTAATTCGATGTTAATTGAAAGTATATTCTTTATCCTACTTAATTTTTTTAATTCTGGGATATTTTTATGAAAATATATATATATATAAAATCTTTTTACATTTGAAACGTTATGAAATATATTTAATTGGTTGAAATTTTTGTCAAACTGGTTTTGAATTGAAGTAATTTCCTATTCTTCCCACAAGCTACTTTGGAAATGTTTGGAATTTAATGTTTTATTTAAAAGACTAGTATTTTATTATTTTTTGTTTTGTAATTTTATGCAGTCTTAGAACGACGTCGATGGTTTTTTAAATAATCGATTTTTAATATTGAACGATAAAGCTAATCTTATATAAGCCCCTGTTGTTCGGTAAACACATGTGCCGTACACATAGTCGCTTTCACACTAGAAAACGTTCAAATTGTGTGTACGGACTTGTAATCGTCTTAAGGCCCAGGCAAACAGGAAATTGACATAAATCAAAACTTCCATCTATGCTTTGTATCTGGTGCAAAATATATATTGATCAGACCAGGGAAAGTTGATCCCGGGGGGGGGGGGGGGGGGGGGGGGGTACTCCGCTAGGATTTGGGTAGGGGTGTTCCGCTGGGATCCTAAAACAGTGACCCTGTTTATGACAGAAAAAAAAACAAATTCGTATACCCTGTTTATGACAAGGGATAAAATGGGACCCTGTTTATGACAGTTTAGGACCCTGTTTATGCCGCGAAAACGTGCTAAATTTCACGAAAGAAGAAAGACCGCGCTGCTCATCGTATTACCTAATTAATATAAGTTACCTGAATATGACAAAAAAAAAACTAAGGAAATTGTGAAATGGGGTAAAAATATACCCTGTTCATGAGAGAAAACTCAAAAACCCATACCCTGTTTATGACAGAAAGCTCGAAAAAGCATACCCTGTTCAGCGGATCATCCCCGTATAGTAAATATATGGGAGTACCCCCCCCCCCCCCCCCCCCCGGGAAGTTGATCAACTCGCGAAATGAAAAAGGGAAGTGTGGTCAATAAACAACTACTGGGAAACACAATATGTATAGGATAAGGGATGAGCTCCAAGGCTAAGTAATAATAAGCCGAGGAGCGAGGCCATTATCCCATTTAATACACATTCTCATTGTTTTCGAAGAAAAAACACTTACTAACAATTCCCAAAGGGTTCATTAACTAAACTATTTTTCTTGTCCGTCCCATGGGACCAATGCTAACAATGTCTTTTGTAACAAGTATCAAGAAAAAGACATTTCGTTTTTATTTAAACCAAAACTGACATCAGCCCCACTCTTCCCTGCTGAATTCAAAACCCTCCCCAGCTTAAAGATTCTCGTAAATAATGACTACTTTGAAACAATGAAAGTGTGTATTAAGTACATATATTATATATAAAGCAAGTTTGTATAGCTATTGTTTATAGAACATGCAATGCAGTTATATAATTGACATTGAAATCAAACGTTTTAGCAATAGCATCATGAATGCTGTGTAGGACGTTTTATGTTAATTATATAACTGCATTGTTCTATAAACAATAGCTATACAAACTCGCTTATCACTATAGTACAATTATTATGCACTTTAAAGTGATTTATTTATTATATGGTAATGGTGATGAAAAGAGAAGGATGATAATGATGGTAGTGGTTGTGGAATTGATCAATAAAAGCATATGGTGATTGTTACATAATGTTTAATAAAAACGATGTTATTTTATGTGATTAAAATAATGTTAATGTTAGGTAAATGTGGTGATAACGACTAAAAGGTGATTAACGTTGTGATGG